>QANZ01034347.1:167022-206352 GCA_003254925.1 Chamaecrista fasciculata
AAAAAAAAAAAAAAAAAAAAGCAAAATAATTTTTTAAAAAAAATTGTAAAAGCTGAGGTACGTGTTTTGCAGTTTTAAAAAGTCTAATAAATTGTTTACGATTAATCAAAGAAACCTTGAAGGAAGTATTTTGATTTTTTTATAACAAAAAAGTAGTATTTGACATTTTAAAAAAAATGTAATTGGCAAAGTGTGTTAATTTTGAGGATTACAACAGCTATGGTGGCAGGGAGAAGTTAGTGTATTTGTGAAGAGGTTGTTTCGTAGCTCGTTCTGGATGATAAATATATTGTATTTAAAATTATACCTTTTTATATATAAAAGAAACATTAGTCAAACAATATTATTATTACTTATTAAGGTGAAGTTAAGGACCCAAAAAAAGAGATACCATTGTAGTTTATCTTTTGTAAAAAAAAATTATTTTTAACTACAATTGTTTGATATTATTATATTTAAAAATCTAAATCTAGACGAAATTAAATAGTTTAGTCTTTAAAAAGAGATAAATAAGACATTTATATATTTGTAAGAAAGGGAAATTTTGTCCGTCTCGTTCATACGTGACAAATGACAAATTGACAATGCTTGAGGTAGTTAAATTTCGGTGACACCTATATATATCTACCAAGCCTAATTAATTGTGAAGAAGTGATTAGTATTTATATGCTTGGAATTAGAAGTGAGGTCTCACTTGGTTGGCCTATGAGTCACAAAATATTCTGGAAGGCTGCAAGTTTCTTCAAAACTGAAGAAAAATAATCAATGAGATGTGACGAAAGCAATGATGAGTATGAGAGGCAACATAATTTCAAGATAAGGCTTATCAATTGTAAATTGAATTGCTTTACTTTAGCCTTCAGGTCAACCAAGGCAGCTCTAGAATATTTTTGTGTTGAAAATAAGCAAAACCACGCTACAACATATACTTCAATCTTCAAACCCAAACTACATAAATTCTATAAGTCTATGCCATTGCCACCTCTCCTTTCTCAATTCTCTTATCAAACTTATAATAATGTGAACCCAATAATTTTGCCCCCATATATCGTGTACCATTACCTTCACACTCACTCTTAAATATTCCTTCTGTTCCGGAACCACTTACTAAAATTTGGAATCTTTACCTCTACTCCTTTTTTTCATCTGTTATTCCCTTTCCTACTTTACTTATCTTCAAGCGAAATAATATTGAAAAGTATATCAGCTAAAGCTTGTAATTTGCAATTTTTGACTTTGTGGAAGTGTTTTTTTTTTTTCGTTTTCCTTTTTGTGTTGTTGAATCAAAACGTAGCAGTTAAAGCAACCTTCCAACATAAAAAGCACAACATCTAAATTATCCAAAATCAATGAATTTTAGCAAAACTAATTAAACTCCACCAACGTCAATTCTCAGTCTACTAATTATATAGTGCCTACTTTAGCTTATGAATAACAAACCATTCTTAAAGTAGCAATTAGAGCTTCAATCTCACACTTTCTTTCTTTTCTTTCTTTGTTAATTGTTAGCCATTCCGTCCTTAATTATAACCTCTTAGTTTTAGTCTCAAATGCGGCTGGCCGGCCACCATATATTCAAGGATAAATTCCACTTTGATACCTTGTTCTATGAACCAATTTCACTTTGGTACCCTGTTCTTTTAAAAGTGACACGTTGGTATCCTGTTCTTTCAAAAATGTCATTTTGGTACCCTGTTCTTTCAAAAGTGACATTTTGGTACCTCGTTCTTTGGACCAAGTGACACTTTGGTACCCTAAAAAAATAACAAATAGTGAAAGAACAGGGTACCAAAGTGTCACTTGGTCCAAAGAACAGGGTACCAAAATGTCATTTTTGAAAGAATAGGGTACCAAAGTGACATTTTTGAAAGAACAGGGTACCAAAGTGTCACTTTTAAAAGAACAGGGTACCAAAGTGGAAGTGGTCCATAGAACATGGTACCAAAGTGGAATTAGAGGTTATGAATAACAAACCATTCTTAAAGTAGCAATTAGAGCTTCAATCTCACACTTTCTTTCTTTTCTTTCTTTGTTAATTGTTAGCCATTCCGTCCACAATTATAACCTCTTAGGCTCCGTTTGGTAAGGTTGGAGGTATGTAAAGGAAAGGGTTTTACAAGGGAAAAATTGTGAGGGAAAGGAAAAGTAGTTGAGGGAATGTAAAGTAGGTAAAAATTGAAAGTGTTTGGTATAAAATGGTAGGGGAGGGAAAGTAAAATAGATATAGAAAAAAATGACAAAAATGCCCTTCCCACAACCACCACCAGACCGCCCCTACCACCGCCGTCAACGGTGGTCGTCGTCGCCGTGCACGTGATAGAGATTGTGCCCTAGGGTCAATCATCCTTTAGGTATGTTGGGAACATATCAATTAATTTATGGAGATAAATTAATGGCTATCATATTATTAGCATGTTTACTATGATAACAGTCCATGATTAATTATGAGATAATTAATCTAAACAGTCCCTGGTCGCTCATTCGAGTGGGAGCTTGAATTGAACCAAGACCAGCATGACCTCGGTGCATAAGATGCACGCACTAGATGCTGGAACGAGAGTCATGGTGCAATTAAGTAAGAGTTACAAATTGCTGGACCGACCCGGAGAGTCCTGCATGGGTTCAGTCATTAGCTAGTCTCTCCTGTACAATCTGTCATGATNTTGTAATCCACTTTACATAGCTCAAATTACCATATCAAACACATGAAAATCTTGGACTTTGTGCACTTTTACAATGTAAAAGTGTTTGGTGGTGTACCAAACGGAGCCTTAGTTTTAGTCTCAAATGCGGATGGGCGGCCACCATATATTCAATATATATTCGTTTGGTTTCTCATCTTTTTTATTTATACCATTGCGTCTCAATTTTCAATTCGACAGCAACATGCTTTGACTGAACTTCATAATTCATATATTGTACACATTTTACAGATTTTGGAATTCAAACAAAATATTGGATAATTATAATAAAAAAATCGTTAAGTACTAATAATTGAAGAAAACTTCCCTAAAAAAACAAAATGTTCAAGTGGAAGCAGCTAGCGTACAGCATACGTAAAGGAACAGTTAAACCGGAGGTCTAGGCGCATCCACGGAGGTGCTTGCTCCGGCAGTACCGCCGAGCCGAGGAGACCTAATCGACGACGCTCTCACTAAGAAGGGTGGCGCCATGGTGAAAACCCACCGGTCCGATCTAAACCCCCAATCCGGTCTCCTAGAAAACCGGCCTCTGCTACTACCATCACCACCAGTACCGGTTCGATAGCCCCGTCTCGAACTACCTTCTCTGGGCAACACCACCAAGCTCGTTGACCGGTTCAATTCCCGGTTCATTATCTGCTTCCTGACTTCGGCCGGCAGTCTCAGAGTGAACCGTTCCGTGTCCTCACCGGGCTGAACCAAAGAATGACCGGTCGAGTGTGACCGCGGAAACCGCCTGGGCCGACCGGATCGAGAACCTCGAGTGCGATTCCTCTTCATCATCATCGTCTGATTGAGGGATACAACTTCAGGCTCAGATTCAGGCTGAATTGAATTTGATTCTGGTTCTGGTTGAACGGCGTCGTTTTGAGCTTCAACATCAGAAACGTTGTTGACGATTGGATTTGGAATAGCGTGAATGGAAGGATCGTCGGGTTTAGGAACAAGATCGGCGCGGCAAACAGGGCATGTAGTATGAGAATTTAACCACTGGTCGATGCAATCAGGGTGAAAGACATGGTCGCATTTGGGGATTAAACGTAGGGTTTCGTCGTCGTCGAATTCACACAAACAGACGGCACATTCGAGAGCGCCTTTTCCGATTTTGTGAATCTTGACGTCGGAGTATTGAAGAGTGGGGAAAGTTTGAATGACGGAGGGATCGAGACCGCGAGGGCCGCCGCGACGGGAACGGAGTGAGGCGGCGGAGAGACCGAGAGGACGGACGCTGTTATTGGGAGAATCGGTGCAGTGACGGATGTAGATGGAGAAGAAGCCCATCAGAAAAAGGGCGGCAATCAAGATCACGATGATGATGGCCATGGAAGGAGTGAAGTTGTTGAAGCTGTTGTTCTGGTTATTGGATTGGTCATTAGAACTAGACTGAGCAGTTGCGAGTAGAGGAGAGAGGAGGAGGAATAACAGAAAACACAGGTTCAGCTCATTCTTGTTCTTCATCATCATCACCATCATGTGAAACTGTAGGTGAAAATTAGTAAATAAAGTTATAGAGGTTGACTGGACTCTTCACATGAAAACTGAAAAGGTGAAGGAGGAGCTTATAAATGAGGGGAAATTGAAGGGAGTCAACAGTTTGATAGAGAAGGAGGAAGAAAGAAAGAAATAAGGGGGAATGGATGCTCGTGAATTATTCAACAATGGGGGATTTGAAATATTGAATATTGAATGGAAAGAAAAACAAACTATAATAGATTAATAGTAGCAGAAGAAACAAAGAAGGAAGGCGTGAAGGAGGTATTTTAATGTGGTCCCCTCTAAATCTCTCTTATTCTCTTTCGTCTAACTCTAACGCTATGGTCCATGTAAGATATTGTTGGTCATACACGGTGTGCCACGTGAACCATTTTATACCTGCCTAATCGAACCTTCCCATTTCTCAACCAGTATCAACTCATACAAAATTAAATTTTATATAAATAGATAGTTAAATACATAAAAATTAATAATTAGGAATTAGGGTCTTTAAATAATATTTTAGCTAAAATTTTTGTTAAATTTTAAACAAAAATATACTTCAGGACCCTTTTTGTTAACAGAGTAGACTACATGCTCTTATTTGCTATTCTTTAAATCACATAGACCTTTTCTGTAAATGGGTCAAATCACAGTGACCTTTTGCGTAATTTACCTAAATTAAAAAAAATCAAATGTTATTAAATTACTAATTTAATTTATGAAAAATTAAAATAATATATTTATTAATTATTTTTATGAATGAATTATATAGTATGTTATTTTAATTTTTGTATGAACTAAAGAATACATTATCTTAATCTTTCAAAAATTAAACTATATATTTTAATTATTTTAAAATCAAATTTTCAATTTAATAATTTTTCAAATATCAAATTATCACTTTGCTCCTTAGCACATTAAGGATAAAGAAGAGATAGGGAGAAAAATTATAAATAGGTATGATTTATACTCTCTTTAACTACTACTTTTAAATGACAAAAAAAACTACTATTTTTAAAATGCAGAGTACATAACTGTTCATAATAAACTCTCCCCAATTCTCATATTTTCTTACAATTACACTTTCATATTTCACAATTCACGTCCATTCTTTGCCCAAAAAAAAAAATCACGTCCATAAGTCCATTAGTCTTAATGAAATGATAATATTAATTAAGCAAAACATACAGCAATTATGTGATTTGATTATTTCTTAAAAAACTCGAGAATATTTTGTCTAAATAATATTTAAGAAAAGAAAAAACAACTGGAACCCACGTTCATAAAATCAGAATCAGAATATATAGAATTTTTTTATTTTGGCGAGATGAAGAATATATAGAATTGGTTGTACTTGGAAAATATGTTATGTATTTGGTAGGATCAATAATCAAACACGTAATAAAACCCTCAAACATGTTTATGGCCATATGTGTTCTCCAAACTGTATCCTGGAACAATAACATTAGTTACATATCAACTGTCACATCCAGCTAAAATTAAATTGAACGTGTTCTATGTGGAGTGGAGTTGATGTGTTGTGACTTGTGACTCACGCAGCCAAGGGATTTTTAAAGCCTATTGAGGTGTTTTTGAATGTGGAAATAATTAATTACTCGCAATTGTTACAAATTAAAGACCGGAGACTATTTACAAGTTATTAATTAATGGTGGATCACATAACAGTAGTGTGAAAATAGGATGAGATTTATATTTTCTAGAAGATTGACCGCATTGGATTTATCATTTATTGTTAATGTGTGTCATAACTCATAAGGTCTGTAAAAGATCCTTACAAAATCACTAAATTATTGATTTAACTCTAATTAATAATCAATATTGAGTTTGGTGTACTAGTGTAATATCATATACGATACTATAGTATAAAATACTATAAATATAGTAAATATCCCATGCACAATATATATCTATATTTATATCTATATCTATATCTTATATTATATGGCTTCATCCCTTTCTGGTCGTCCATGTTTAAAACTATAGTCTATGAATTAAAAATAAGAGAAAATTTACTATTTGGTCTCTCTTTCTTTACTAAGTTAACAATTTAGTCCCTTATTTATTTTACATACCGGGCACGCAAAGCCCCTAGTATATATATATATANATCATACAACAAAACCAACTTAACGTGTATTTATTAATAAAGCTAATTATTTTTTATTTATTTTTTATACGATTCTTAAATTTTAAATAACTTCAAATTCTATATTTTTTATTTTTAATTTTTAGAACTTTTATATCTAAATAAATTATTAAAATATTTCCTGTTTATGAGACCCTTTTTAATAAATGTTCTATCATTTAAAATTTTTAAAAAAAGTTATTCAATCATTCTTTTATGAAATTTTATGTTTTTAATAATTATAAACATTACATACATATTTGCATGTGCATTTGATCTCATTCTTTTATTAACATCTTACTTTTATTTGTTTACTAATTGTTAATTGATGATTCTCAATTTTTTATATGTTTGATAGCTTCAATAGCATGGAAACACTTAAAAAACACAACAACTAATAAGTAAGCATCTAGCTCAAGTGACTAAATTAAATGCTCGAGAAATTTAAGACACTCAATGTAAATAATTGAGTATAGATTATTTAAGTAATGTATTTGATGTCAATATTTTAGTTTTATAAGTAGTGTATTTTATGATCATAATAAAAATTTTATATAATTTTAAATTTTTAATTATTTCAAACGTTACGTATGTATTTCCGTTCCCGTTAGGACACGGAAAGCCCTTAGTACGTAATAAATATGGATATGGTTGATTTTCTTTTCATTTGAATATGTAAAATCATATTTTTACTACATTTGTCTATATATATACTTTCATAGTGTACATCTTTTAAAAAATATATAAATATTTTAAAAATAATATTCATTTAGATTTCTATACTAATAAAATATCATTTTATCACACGTATCACTAATTAAATTATAATTTTATATTTTCAATAATAAAACTAATATTTACATACATTAATTGTATATACAAGAGGACTCATTGCCATGTTGCCTAGAACCTTTAATTTAATTGTTCAGAATTCAGACTTGATAGATAAAACTCCTATACTCATTTCATCCATTCTTGCTTTCATTTCCATGTTGACTTAGTCAATCAAAGAATTGTATGAAAATTAAAAAGAGGGGCTTTTAAATGTATATTAAATGACTTACTATTTTTCTTAATATATTTCTTACTTTTAAACGTATATTGAATTTCAAACAAGTTGACTCCACCACCCTCACTTTCGTCATGATTATTATTCCTAATGCCTAAGGTCTACCTTTCACTTTTCTCCATTTTCCTTTCCAGAAGCATTAAGCGGATACAACATCATAATGCCCCCTCCTTATATCATCTATTTTACATTTTGAATTTAACTTCACTACAATTACATGATGATTTGGGTTCGATTCCTAATAATGTCTTTGTGGGTTATCTGTAAGTGCGTTCTGAGCCTAAAAACTTATCATAACCCTGGACTGAAGTGTCATCCACTTATCTAAATTTTCCTCTGAACTACCAAAAAAAAACTTCACTACATATATATATTTCCATGCACTTTCTCTCTCTATCTCTATATATTAATGTAACTATCGTGTTAATCTCAAAACCATAATCCATTCCCACGTGCGTGACATGTCATAGCGTCAATTGAAATTTGAAAATGCGTTCTCTGTAATTTTTTTTTAATTTTCATCACTGTGAAGGAAAGAAGCCCATAACAATCACTACAGTCTACAGCTTCACCAGCAGGCAGCAGCCACTTTATTGGGCCTAAGCAGGCCCAATAACTCATAATGGGGCCCACGACCTTACTCCACGAGCCAAACCCACAATGACTTTTCCACTACAAAATCAAAACTTCGTTACCAATTGTAACATCTTGTCATTCTATTTCACATAATTGCTTTTACTGTAATCAGAGAGTTAAGTTTTATTACCATTTACACTTTGAAGCTTACATGTTTCACATGACGTACGTAACGCATCTCTCAAGCTAACAATTAATAAGAACTTGGACTCCTAAATTACATAAAATGCAAGTTATTATCTAAAATAAACTCTGATTACATAAGAAATCAATTACAAAATGAAGTGGACATGAACAAGTTAAATGGTTCAAATCAATTATAATAAAGAATTATAATGGCGTATTAATTGATAGGCCTCGTGGCTTGAATATGTCCATTGAAATGAAAAGGTGGAGCTTTGGAGATAGGGTTTTATTTTTATTTTCGTACAAGAGTGGTTTTGAGGTTTTGGAAGTAGCACACAGGAAGAGGAAGGAGAGACAGCAGTTAAATCAGGATATTAGTAAATCACATCTTCCTTCAATTCATGTTACATAACTATAGCTGAATATGACAGACAGATAGAGAGAGAGAGAAAGAAAAAAAAGACTGAAAACCAAGAGAGATTTGAAACAGTACAGTAAAAGGATTTTTTTTTCATGAAATACAATTTTAGGTGAGAGGATGACGTCTCAGTCCAGGGTCAAAGCAGGTCTCAGGGTTTAATGAGTATTTACAGAGGTACTTACAAATAATCTACTAAATGAGACATAACCAGGAATCAAACCTTAGTCATGCAATTATCATGAAGGGAAGGTAACCGGCCAAGTGAGTCAAACCTCATTCGTAAAGGATTTTTTGAGAAGAAAGAAAAAAAAGAAAAAAAAGGCTTAAAATGTCATTATCTACTTCATGATGGACCCCAGAAATAAGGAAGGAAGATGAGGAGTGGGGACATGAGAATCGCAAAATGCTTCCTCTAGGCCCCTCTATACTTTGGAATTTTCTTAAAGTTCAATTCCAAGCAACTAATATTATCATCATCATCATATCATAACCATCACCATAATTAATTTAATTAATTACTTATTGCTAGCTAATTATGTTCATCACGTATGTTCTTTTTACTCGATTGTTTCATTTCACGCTTCACCCAGCCCACGACTAACCTTTTTTTTTTAATATGTTGGTTTATTGACAATACATTATACTGAGTTACATTTTTTATTAATTACCCACCTCGATCGAATCATGCATAATTTTCTATATATATCTCCTATAGGACAGGAACTACATAACTTGTTTGTAAAATGCAAAATATACAGATATGGCAGCAAAGTTATGAGTGGATTCCAATTCCACGGTTATATTTATATCTATTCCTTTAATTTAAAATATAATTCTTATCAAAAGGTTCATGAAATTAAATAATAAAGTCTGGTCATAACAAACACGGAAAAAGCCAGCTCAAGTCTTTGTTTTTAATCCAAAGGGCTGGAGATCTATCTTGGATTTTGATGATTTTATGAAAGTCTACATAAATCGTCACAGACAATTAATGAGACATATATATATATATCTGTGTGTAGTTGTGGTACCCCATTTCTTTTGTTTTGTTTTCTAAATTAAAGAGAACTGTGGAAGTTTCTTGAGTAGCGAAATATGTATGTAGTACACGTGCACGATGATCATGCATATATATGGAAAGTTTTTGTGGGGGCTATATATAAAAGAGTAAGTTTGGGATCAATTTGAGAAATTATAAAATATTTATGACCAATTTGAAATTACCTCATATGGGGAGAGTGAGTGGGGAGAGAGTGGTGGCATTTTTAATTTTTAATTGTTTTTTGTATTTTTTTAATTCATTTATTTTTTTAAAGAAGTGGGGAGAGAGAGTGAGTGATTTTTTTTTCTTTTTTAATTTTTTAATTCATTATTTTTGACCAACCATAAAGGGTGGAGCCATATAATATAGTATAGATATAGATATAGATATAGATATGGATTTATCTAACATGTATCCTTAAAGTATATTTTAAGGTTTCTTCTAATTAGTTAGTAGAGCATCTTATATCTTTAAATCTACAAAAATTCATTTTAAAGATAATTTTTAATGTTTGAAAATTCACTTGACCGATCAAAAGAAACTTTAATATTTGTTTTAAGGGCACATGTTAAAATGACCCATGTTAAAATGACCTCCATATTATATAGTACGTAGGGGATTGAACTAATATTATATATATGGCCGGTTCATCACTTTTGATTGGAGGTTAACATTTTCTGGAAGAGCTCGATCATTTAATCTGTATATTGAATTTGTTGCCATGTAGTTATTGAGTTGTCTAATATACTTAATTCCAAAGTTTAATTAAGGAGCAATCTAATCAACAACCTTAAGCCACCCCACCAATGAGAAGAAGCTATAGGGAATTAGTTAAGGGGTTAATTTATAATTTGTTTGGTTTTTGTGGTACTTGATTGCAAATATATATAAAATTGAAACCGCTTGTGTTTTGGAAAGGTGGTTTTGTGAGTAGCCGTTGTTTTTTATTCCTGCATGGCTACGTACCTATGTAGCTAGGTAATTTAACATGGAGGGAATTGTCAAATTGTGTGATGTGCGTCACCAAAGGTACCACGTGTACGGCTCATATTTCTCCATCTTGGTAGCAAAGGTGCTTTTCCAAATGCATCATGACAAACTCCTTTATGTCCAATCCCACAGTGAGTCTACACCCAATAATATATATTCTCAAAATCCAATATAATAGAAAAGATATATCTGTTTGGTTGCCCTAATAAGCCCGCCCCAACACACTACTATGTGATACCACTTCCTTATCTGTGCATGCAAACGTGCATGCATTTTAATTTAGCTAGGGTTTCACCTTTCATTGGTTCACCTTATGCTTCACCTACCAATCATATCACGCAACGTAGCACACTCAACCTGCCCAAATATTAATTAAATATAAAACAAATGAATAATTTAGTCAGATCATTAAATTGACTATTTAGTCCCAAAAATATTAAAGTAAATAATGTAGTCTCTGAACTATTAAAATAGACAATTTAATTATTGAAAAAATCAAACAATATATTCATCATTATTTGTTCTTGCAAAAATCAGAACCAAAAACATTATATTCATTATATTATTTCATGAAAAATATTAACGAGTATACTATTCGATTCTTTCATAAATTAAACTATCTATTTTAATCTTTTAGGGACTAAATTGTCAACTCGATAATCTTTTAAGGACTATATTATCAGTTTATTCTTAATCATATGTAACTTATCTCCATCTCCTTCTTCATTAACTAATTTCCCTCCCTCAAATTTTGTTTTTTTTTCAAACATATATATATATATACAATTATATATATGCATGGTTTCTTAATTAGTTACTTGACATGAAATCTTTAGGTGCGGTAAGTAAAAACCAACAAGCTTTGTACCTACCAAGTTTTTGTTTTGTGGCAACGTGTGGTCACAGTGGAATATGAATAATGAAACATCTTAGACTTTACACAAATATATAATGATGTTTCAGAAAACTAGACCGGGTTTGCTATCATCATCACCATGAGATCCCAAAAAGATGTGAGAAGATATGGGAGGATCGAGGTGAAGTTGTAATGAACTTTAATCTTTAGTATATATATATAGTAGGAGAAACATAATAATTGTTAGACTAACTATGAGGTCCGTGCAAAATTGGCTTCAAGAAGGTAGGTAGAGATTGTGGGCGATCGTGAAAGAATTTTGATTAAGCTTTATATATATGCATGAACATGATCATCGATCAGGATATATACATTTTGAGGAATTATTAAGAAATTAAAGTGGTTACCTTTTGCCATTGATTTTCTAGCCATAGCTGAATTGGTCTAAGCTGAAATTGACCCATTATATGTGTTGTGTGTGGGTCTGGCAAACAATGATTTTTCGAAACTGTAGTTGAAATCGAATAAATGTACTCATTTGCCTATGTGGTGCAGTGTGGAGAGACCCTAACTATAGCTATATAGATTTATTATATATATCTCCGATCTCTATTTTTATACAGGATTTATCTAACATGTGCCTTTAGAGCATATTTTAAGGTTTCTTCTGATTGATTAGTAGAACATCTCATATTTGAAATTTACGAAAATTCATTTAAAAGATAATTTTTAATGTTTAAAAACTCATTTAACCAATCAAAATAAACCGTGCCCTTAAAACACATGTTAAAAGCAACATTTATATATATCCGACTTAATTTAGAGAATCAATGGAATGAGGGAATAAAAATAAAGCATTGATTGCGATGGAGGACCCACGACGACACCAAGTGCTTTCACATGTTGAGAGGATTAAAAGTGATATATATGTTTTGTACCTCAACTCTATCAAATACTTTTCTCTTCCACAGCTCCCACTGGAGTGAAAATAAAGCAAGGATTTTTCTCCTTTTTTTTTATGAGGCCATAAATATAATAGTGCACATTATTAATAATATATATATATATATGTGTGTGTGTGTCGTACCCAACATTTGCATNCTCAATGGAGAGAAACGAAAGAGAGTAACTACTCACTAGATAAACATAGGAACCAGCTTTATCATCAAGTAAATTCAACCATTTAAACAATTAATTTAGTATATCCAATTTTCAATGTTCCAGTAATGTTCGAACAAAATTTTTTTAAAAAAATATTGCAAATGAATTTCATTTAGAAGGCAAGAATGAAGGTATTCTTTGTATAGGCAAAACAATGACCGAAGAAATGAAAATTTCCAATAAAACACAAGAAAGAAATGCAAGTCATTGGAATTGTTGATAAGCTTTTTCGATATATCTATATACTTTTCATCACCTAGGTTTCTCACTAATTTGCACGGGAAACCAAATTAATTTATTAGACATAAAACCAAAATGTTACATAGAATAGTTGTTATGGTAAAGTAAAAAAAAAAATTAAAGATAGCATGCTACACTCTCAAGGGAGACAATGTATATGTAATCATAAAAGCATAAGCATAATTCATGGAATCCAGGTCTATCTAATTAATAAGTCTATGGTTTTGACAGCACTTCCTTGATCAATTTGTCCAAGTTAATGTAAGAAGAACCACCAGGGCTTGTGGCTTCCTCTGCTAATTTCCTCCACTCTAAAACCTTGTTTCTCATCTGCTTCCCCTTCTCTCCTTCCATCAACTCATTCACAAGCTTCTCCACTTCTTCCCTCTTCACATCATTATCTATCTCAACCCCAATCCCCCACTCATTGCTTGCATACCTACAATTAGTCTGTTGATCTGCAAAGAAAGGCCAACAAGCCATTGGAACCCCTGCACTCATACTCTCTGTCANAAACATAAAGCTGTAGTCTAGGGTAGAACCCTGAACGGCTGAACCTCAACATGTATGAATGATAAAAAAAATATTTTACATTCCAGCTTTTTTTAATTAAAAATTAAATGGAATTTGTTGGTTACAATAATAGTGTGTGAAAACGTTAATTGTGAGCGGGTGCAGGTTGAGCTAGCTGTTGCACATTATACCAGGATCGATAGAGTAATTAAGGCAAAAGATCTTTTGGTGTCCAAACGTTTGGAGTCAGTTTCAGTTATGTCCCTAACGTTTGTTTTGTGTCAGTTATGCCCCCAATGTGAAACGTTGGTGTCAATTGTACCATAACCTTAATTTTATTAGACCAAAAAAGTCCTATTTTGGTCCCTCAAGTTGGCTCAAAGTTCCGTTTTGGTCCGTCAAGTTTTTGGCAAACTTTTCGGTGAGATACACGGCAGTCCCGACGACTATGAAAACTCCTAATCGAAAGTTTTTTTTTACCTCCTGAGTTCAATGGGGCCTGCATTTTGCGAACAAATGATCGAAAATATGATTTTCGGCGATTGTGTAAATTTTTGGTGGCTTTTCAGCTATTTTTCGCAAAATGGAGGCCCTCATTGAACTCATGAGGTAAAAAAACCTTGGATTAGGAGTTTTCGTAGTCGTCGGAATCGCTGTGTATCTCGTCAAAAAGTTCGCCGAAGACTTGAAGGACCAAAACGGAGCTTTGAACAAACTTGAGAGACTAAAATAGGACTTTGGCCCAAAAAAATTGAGGTTAGGGTATAATTTACACCAACGTTTCACATTTGAGACATAATTGACACAAAACAAACGTTAGGGGCATAACTGAAACTGACCCCAAACGTTAAGGGCCCCAAAAGTAATTAATAAATAACTGTTTTATCTCAAACTTAATTGGAGATTCCACAAGGGACAAATTACGCTGAGATATTAGTAGACCACAAGGAGCTTGGGGCCATGTGTCTTTAATTCATCCTTGCAACAAAAATAAAAATAAAAATCTGAAACTTTGAAATCAAAACCCAGTTTGATTCTGTCCACACATTTTAGTCTGATATATGCAGACAAAATTTCTGGTATCTTTAGCAAGATACGGATGAACCAAACTTTTTTGGTTTCAGATTAATTTAATTTCCAATTCATATGTGTGTATGTGTGTAGCAAGATAATCCACATATTATTCTTAATTAATTAACGGCTCCCTGGAAGAACCGGCATGCATGCATTTGAGCTCAGAATCCATCTCAAACCCTAACAAAACAAAACCATATTAAGTTGATAACACGTGTTTATAATGTGCAAAGTTGTAAACCAACTTTGATTACCCCCTTTTACCAATGAAATTGCAGTTTGACTTGAAGAAAATCTTAATTAAATCCATGTCAAATTCAGACTTTTCTGTATACATCGATCGACCAGACCAATATTGCTTCAATTCTATGCATAAATTTTCTAATTAACAACTTTGTGAAATGAAGTCTTCGTCTCCACACGATCAACCGGCCTAAAACCCTAATTAATTGTACGTCATAGCCCTAACTACATCCACTTAATCAATTATAATCGTTATTTAGTGTGGATTTACCTACTCGATCGATATCTCTTATCTTTGATCCTCCATTTGAATTTCTAGTGGACAGGTATAAATGTAGAGCTGTCAAAATAGGCTTAGCCCTACGGGCCGGCCCATCAACCCTATAAAATAGTTAGGGCTTGGGCCTAAAAAATTTCATTTTTTTTAATTAGGGCTTTTTGAGCCCGGCCCATATATTTTTAGGGCCGGGCCGGACCGGGCTAAGGGCCAGCCCACTTTAATTTAATTTTCAATAAAAAAAATTTATGGTGGTGGATGAAGAAAAACACTGTGTGGAATCACCGGAAGAGGACAAAATTATGGTGGTGGATGATTGAGGCCTCCAAGGATGAAGCAGACTTGATTTTTTTTATTCTTGGTTTTTCTAGTATTGTCTTAACAATGATATGTTTTTTTTCGTTTTAGTTATTTAATTTATTTCTTAGTTATATGAACATTAGATTATTATTTACATTTGGAATTCGTAATTTTATTCAGTATCAATTATTTCTTTTAGTAATTGTAATTCATGTTATGAAGTTTAATTTAAATTTTAGCTTTATTTATTTTTTTAAAAAAAATTGAAAGCCCATAGGGCTAGCCCTAAGCCCTAGTAGGGTCGGGCCGGGCTAGAAAATCTTAGCGTTTTTTAAATTAGGGCTTTTTTGGCCCAGCCCTAATAAAGATAGGGCCAAATAGGGTTAGGGCCGGGCCGGGCTGGGCTGGCCCATTTTGACAGCTCTATATAAATGCATTGACCATGACTCCTTTAATGATAATCGTTCATTATATTATATTTTAATTTTACCCTAGCACATACATACGCTAGCATTGCTAGCTAATTACACATTAAGTACGTCAGTTTTGAACTTTTGATTCCTCTAACTCCTAATTATAAGTTGTACCATGCCCATGTATTGTGTTACTTGGATCATTTGAGTCTTAGAATCCAATGAATTAAACTAGCTCTTAATTTTTTCATATAATATACTAGAGGCTTTGCGTGCCCTAACGGGCACGCAAATATGTATATAAAATAAATAAGGGACTAAATTGTTAAATTAGTAAAGAAAAAGAGACCAAATAGTAAATTTTCAGTTATTTTTAATTTCATGGACTATAGTTTTAAACATGGATGACCAAAAAGGGGTGGAGCCATATAATATAAAATATATACACAAATTTATAAGTCGTGGAAATACAATTCATGTAGGTAATTGAAAGAATAGTATAAATCAAAGCTGAGCATTAATTGGCCATTACTTAATCGCACGCTATTTATAGTACGTGAATGTCTGATTTCAGAAATGGAAACATTTAAGTAAAAATCTTCATATCTAAAATTTTATATTAAACATTTGAGATAGTTTTATTAAATTCTGGAGAGAGAATTTGATAAATGTTTACTGAAATATATGACTTTTTGCTCAATTCTTTATTAATTGTACTAAATTTTGTTGCTGTGAACTCAGAGTACTTTTCTCGATCATTGATAATAGGGTAAATTACGCAGAAGGTCCCTGTGGTTTGACCCATTTTCAGTAAGGGTCCTGTGGTTTAAAAAGTGTCAAAAAAGGGCCTTGTGGTTTGGTTCGTCCAAAATTTGACAGAAATATTGGTTAAAATACTATTTTAAGACCATAAATATTAATTTTTATGCATTTGACTCCCAAATATATTATTAGGCCGAAGTCCTATGAAATAAGACCAAAATGTAAGAAAGAATAAAAAATTAGGACTTTAGTCAACTTTGCACAAAA
Organism: Chamaecrista fasciculata; assembly: GCA_003254925.1. Lineage (NCBI taxonomy): Eukaryota > Viridiplantae > Streptophyta > Magnoliopsida > Fabales > Fabaceae > Chamaecrista > Chamaecrista fasciculata. The sequence continues at coordinate 183,737 of QANZ01034347.1, forward strand.
AAAACACACACACACACACACAAATTTATCCACACGGCTCATCTTCTTCTTTCTCTTCCTCTTCATCTTCCTTCAACTCCACCACCGCCGCCCCCTCCACTGCCGCTGCCGCCACCTTCACGCCACCGCCAGGCCATTTTCTCTTTTCTCTTCGTCTTCTTCCTCCATTGTGTCTTCAACCGATTCTTCAAGATGCTCAAAGACTCCCGCGCAATTTCTGTACATCTCCGCCACCATCCCAACCTGACCGCCATGCTCCAATTCGTTCCCCGCCGTTGATAGCGCTTCGGCCACCACCGTCGCCATCGCCGACAACGACGAATCTGGGCTTATGAACACAGATCCAAATATGTTTCTTATAAAATTCAACATTGACGGAATCCTCGACGAGGAATTTGATATAGAGTTTCGCGTCTGGTTGTGTTTGGTTTAATGAAATGTTTCTTGGTGTGAGAGAGTATCAGAGAGAGGTGAGGGTGGGGAGAGAGATGCTGACGGTGGCGCGGAGGTGGCGGCGGCGGTGGAGGGGGCGGCGGCGACGGAGTTGAAGGAATTGGAAGAGAAAGAAGAAGATGAACCGTTTGGGTAAATGTGTGTCTGTGTATTTTCTTGGTGCAAAGTTGACTAAAGTCCTAATTTTTTATTCTTTCTTACATTTTGGTCTTATTTCATAGGACTTCGGCCTAATAATATATTTGGGAGTCAAATGCATAAAAAATAATATTTATGGTCTTAAAATAGTAATTTATCCAATATTTCTGTCAAATTTTGGACGAATCAAACCACAAGGCCCCTTTTTGACACTTTTTAAACCACAGGACCCTTTCTGAAAATGGGTCAAACCACAGGGACCTCTTTTGTAATTTACCCTTATTTATTTTAGTTTATGTGTAGTGAATACCAAATACTCAGTATATCAAATTTATAAAATAGAGTATCATATCTTATATCCATATTTTTCAAATATTTTGGATATCTTAAATATCCTTTAAATATCAAATATTGAATATGATATGAAAAGAGTATGAATATTAAACTATAAAGCATGGACACTGACACGGACACGGGACACGACACAGACACGGACATGGCAACACGTCAAACTTTCAAAATTATGCGACACGACACGACATGACATGTATTTATATATAAAAAAAATTTAAATATTCATAAATTTTAATGAAAAATTTAAAGATTACAATCTATTCATAATATATGTCATATGTATTATTGTTTTCTATTGTTTGTCATGTTAAAGTCACAAAATACTGATTCTATATTCTAAAATTTATGATTATGTGTCGTGTGAGTGTCGTAAGCTGTCAGACACTGACACATGTCTAATATGACAACATGCCCTCAAAATGAAGTGTACATACTTCATAGATATTAGATAAAATAAATATGCGAATATAAATAATGATAAAAACACGGGATACTCTACTCATTGTTATCATCTATTCACTATTGATTCGTTCTTGCAAATATTTTTGCACATTTGATTTATTGTATGTGATTCCATGTAGAAGTGGCATGTAATAAATTGTAGTGATGGTTTATGTCTGTGTTTCAGCTGGTACACTAAATGATGAACTAGGTTCTGGCCGGGGGTCATTACCTAGTTCAGATGAGGCAACTCTGGGTTCAAGGTTACCTGCAAGACAATGAACACACAGGGTGGCCCTGCGATTCACCTCCGATGCTTAAGTTAGTAAGGGTTATGAGCTCGATAATCTCAATTGACTGAGTAGAGAGCGTACCTTTGTCCAGTGTGAAGGGTTAACCTTTTATACTGGCTGAGGGTGATCTGGCGTGATCTTGCCATAAATGCCTGGATGCTTGATTGTGATCCTGGCTGATCTGATTGTGATCCTTGGCTCCCATGTAATTTCCTTTTCTGTTAAAGGTTCCTTGATGGCTAAGGCGTTATCAAGGGAAAGGGTCTCTGAGTGATTTGCCTTGATTGACAGCGGATCTTAATCGATCCTTAATTGGCTCCTGATTGATTCAGGGAATGTTTCCTTATTTGTTGGTGCGTGGGCGCCCACACCTTTCGTAATTGTGGGCGTCCACATCTGATGTCGAGATACAGGGCGTTTATGCATATGTGATCCATCTGGTGGGTTTGTAGCCTGCTGGATCAAGGGCATGCTCTGCCATTTAGGCCTCATAATTATTGGGCCTATTATCACTAGTCCCAACAAAAGAAGTGAAGCTCTGTCCCCATCAAAGGAGTCCCCCTCGAGGGCGTTCTCGACACTGACTGTAGCCTTTCTTGCGTTGTTTGCGTTGACGCCTCGAGTTTTGTCTCGGAGATTCTGGATGGTGGTGACCCAACTTGATGTGGCGTTCACGAATCTGGCGCCACCAACCCTTGTCCTTCCAGTTTCCTTGCTGACATTTCGCGTCACTTCGCTTTTTGCATGTTAGCACGTCGTGGCCACGTGGCAGCTTCTGATTTGCTCTTACTCCGCAATGATGGCCAAAACGGAGATCGAGGGTGGCGCAATAAATGCAGCTTTTCGATTTTCGCAAACTTCTTTCAAAACCGCCATTTTTTCCCTCTTTCTCCCTCATTTGCATTTTCTAACTTTCAAGCTTTCTCTCTCCTTCTTGTTTTTCTCTGAAGTCTTTGCCGGCACTAGGCATTTCACGACGCTTCGGTCAACATTGTCGTCGTTCTTTCTGCTCTGATTACCGTGACCGGCGACTTCCAGTGAGCATTGTGATACTTCCCTTGATTACTTTCCTGTATTGCACGCTTTTGTAGTTGAGTTTTACTTACTCCGTTCTTCGCGTTCTTCGCAGTGTTCATCAGTGCTCTACAGTTTTTCTGCAGGGATCCTGCTTTGATTCACCAGTCTCATGGACTTCGACGATTGTAAGTTTTCTAAACCTTCTCCTTCGTCTTCTTCATCTTCTTCTTCATTTGAGTTTTGGTCTGAGTTTGGTGATCAACCACAACCGCTGAGGGTCATTTTCCAAAACGATCCCTTGTTCCCCGAGGGCGTTTCCTCCCTTTTTGTTTGTGAATGGTGGAGAGTTCTCCATAAAATGGGTTATAACTGTCATGTTTCCTCAGCTGCTGGAAACAGTGCGAGAGCGCCTGGAATGTCAACGCCCAATAACTCTGTTCCTGAATCATCAGCGCCTGCTAGGTTCGCGTCACCTATGGATAGGAGGGATGGTGATGCGGGGGCGTCCTCGTCCCATGTTCCAGGAGAGCTTGAAGGGATGCCTACTGTCTCGTCCTCGTCCACGTCGACGGAGATTCGTCAGATGTTATCTCCTGCTGCGGAGTCTGCGTCCATGGATGAGGAGTCGTCTGCACCCGGGGAAGCGGGTGGCACTGATGTTCCTGTTTGGGCGTCCATAGGGGATGGCAATCCTCAGCAAACGATCTATGGTGAGGAACTTGATTTTCAATCTCACCCCGAGTGATTTCTTTGTCAGAATCGCAAGTTGGCCAACGTTCCTTGGGTCAAGGGGGAGACGACGCCGTGTGGTCCCGATAGGGCCGAGGTCATGAGAAATGCGCATCCCGTAGTTGATTGGCGTCGTCAGAGACCCAATGAAAAGGTTCAGAAGGCGTTCTTGGATCTGACTAGCGATGTGGTGAAGGAGTACTACACCTGGAATTTTGGTGTGGACGTACTCGAGGGGCTCAACCGAAAATTGATGGCGTCCTCGCCGCGTCGTCGGTCGTCGGGGTGTGAGATTTCCACCCTAAGTCGCCTGGCGTCACCGCCGGACATGCTCTACACCGACGGAAGAGGCTTTCTAATTTGCGAGCACGCTCTTGGGGGTTGTGATATAGAAATGCCTTTCAATCCCGCGTTCCTGGATCTTCTAGCCATTATGAATATTTGTCCCATTCAAGTTAGTGCTAATGGATGGCGCATCCTGTTGGGCTTTGTCGCCAAATGCAGGAGGGACGGCGTTGCCGCAATAGCTCAGTTGTTTTTGTATTTTTTCTACCCTCGCTGGGTGGATAATTGATTCATCTCCTACTATAGGCGTCCGGGGCGCCCCAAGATTTTGAGGCATGCCGTTAGCAACCCCAAGGAATGGCAGTATAAGTTTGTTTTCATCAAGGAGTCGGGATCTGACCGGCCTTTCTGGGTTAGCGTGTCGGATGAGCGCACCATGTTTCCCTTATCATGGAGCAGGCCTCGACTCGGGCCCCTCGAATGCAACTGGAGGGACCTAACCGTTGATGAGCGCTTGGCGGCGCTGCGGTTGATCACCACTGACCTTTTTGATCACAAGCGTTGTATGTGTCTCTTTTTGTTCTTGCACGATATTTCATCTGATACTGATTGTTTCTAAACTCTTCTTGGTTTACGTTTCAGTGGTTGAGGCTTCCCTAGCCGATGTTATCGGGACCAAGCGTCCTCGAGGGGACAAGGGAAAAGAGAAACTGGTGGTGTCCTCGAAGAAGAAGCCCGTTTCTGTCCCAACGAAGCCTGGGAACCTTACGATTCGTGAGCCTACTGTGGCACCAAGTCCTCCTGCCAATCCCGTCGGCGGGGAAAAAGAAACTGCTGCTCCTGGGGCCAAGGATGGGAAGGCGCCGTTGTGAAAGCGCGCACGCCCCACTATTGAAGTTCCTCTAATTCCAGCTGCTTTGGAGGCTGGAGACTTTAACGCTCTGGATATTCTTTCTAAATGCCTTTTCGAGGCAGCGGCGGTGAAGAGAGACGACCAGGCTAGGGCGTCCACGGAAAACACTCGGGATCCCGCTGGGGAGACTGCTCAATTTTTGTTGGCTACTGGATTGTGGGTATTAGCCAACAGCATCTCCAGGAAAGATCTCATTTTTGAGAGGGATGACGCACGCGAGGACACCAAGAAGTTGCGCCGTGTTGTTGAAGAGCTGACGGATGAATTGGACCTGACAAAGGCTTCCCGGGATTCCCTCAAGACCGGGTATGAGTAGAGGGGTAAGCAACTGGAGGAGACCACTGGCGTTCTCAACCAGCTCAACGAGAAAGTGGCTGGTTTGGAAGCCGAGATTCGAAATCGCATGGATGCCTACGCAGCCCTTAAGGAGTTAGCTTTGAGGCAGATCAAGTGGAGGGGTTTTCGCTACAATTATATAGGCTTCAAGAACGCCATCGGACAGCTGAAGTTGCGCAATCCCAACTTGGATATCTCAGGGATATGCCTTAACAAGATAGTCGAGGGCAGACTCATCTGGATATGCCCCTTTTAATTCTTGTGGATTTGTTCTGGCTCTCATGCCACATATTATTTTGTTGGTGTGACCTTCGTGCCACTTTTGAATATTTGGGCGGTGTCGCCCGTAAATTTATGCCTTAGTTTAGCTATGTTTTCTCTCCGCGCTTTTATTCCTCGCTTTGCTTGTTATGTTTTACTCGCGTTTTCCATGCTTTGATTTGATTATCGTATTGTTTTCACGTTCAAGTGCTGCGTCGCGATGGGCACGCTTCGAGCGTTTGCGTATCATACGCTAAGTTTTTGACTAGTCATCCAAGGGAGGGACGGTCCGCATGGTTGGTGAGTGTCATACTCACAAGGCTCCTTCGAGGGCCTTTTTGTTGCTGTTTCGGGGGTGTCCCCTCGAGCAACTTAATTCAATTAACACAGTGTGTTAGGAAAAATGAACTTTATTGATTTAGAATCTTAGTACAATTGGCTCAGTGGCCTTCTTTGGTTATTACAAAGCTTCCTTACTAATGGAAATAAAATTTGAGTTTGGCCATGTTCCAAGCGTTTGGAAGTGGCTTACCTTCAAAGGTCTCCAGCTTAAAGGCGTTGCCAGGTAGGATCTCCGTAACCCTGTATGGGCCTTCCCAGTTTGGTCCCAGCTTTCCGTGTCTGAGATCCTTCCTATTGTTTTCCACAGTTCTGAGTACCAAGTCCCCTATTTTGAGGGTCTTGGGTTTGATTTTGGAGTCATGGTATTTCTTAACCATTTGGTTGTAGGCAGCTTGCCTAATGGCTGCCACCTCTCTTCTTTCTTCCAAGCTATCCAGCTCTTCAAGTCTGGAGTTGTCATCATTGGTACTTGGATAGTTGATTATCCTCTCGGTTGGGACGTTCACTTCAGCAGGTATCACTGCTTCATGCCCATATGCCAAGGCGAAGAGAGTTTCCTTCGTGGCTGTTTGCTCTGTGGTTCTGTATGACCATAATACTGAGGGGAGTTCATCAACCCATCTTCCCTTAGCTGACTCCAGTCTCCTTTTGATTCCTTGTATAATGATCCTGTTAGCCAATTCAACTTGGCCATTTGTGGCAGGATGTTCTACCGAGGTGGTCTTGTGATGAATTTTCCAAACCTTACAGAAGTCTTGGAATTTCTTGCTCGTGAACTGAGCGCCATTGTCAGATATCAGGTTGCTTGTATGAAACTTTTACTTTTTTGGGTTCCAGTTTTGACAAAGATATTTTGCTTTTGATAGGATACTTAAAAATATTTATTCCTTATAATTTTATTAAGTTTGTAATTTAATTTTATGCTGTTAACTCAATTCTTATATTAAAGAAAATTATGAAAACATACTTATCTGTTACCATCTATTGATTATGGAGTGCAAACAGCCAAACACTATCACATATGTATATAACACCGACTCCTAAAAATATAAAATAGGAGGGAAAAAATAAAACAATTATGGAATGTAAAAAAGGGTGTAGCAAAAGCTTATATAATATTGTTTTAGAATTTTAATACTATTATTTTAGTAATAAATAAAAGAATTTTTAAAAACTTCAAAAAAGTATTCATTTGTCTTATTTTATTAAAAAGGCCAAAATGTACTGTTTTTTCTCCTATCTTTACTCAGGTCTCTATTTGATCTCGTATAATTTTTGTTGCACTTTTGATCACATATTTTTTTGAACAATCATAGAAATGGTCCCACATTTTTTTTGTTGCAAATTGTCTCATTTTTTTACAAAAAGTTTTACCATTAGTCCTATAATGTGAAACATTTTGCAAAGATAAAAGACCAATTTTACAATTTGACCAGAAGATATGAGACTAATTTTGTAATTTGACCAGAAGATTTGAGATCGATTCTGCAATCTGACTCTGAGATAAGAGACCAAAAGTGCAAAAAAAAAAAACATTATGAGACTCAATTAAGACTTGAGCAAAAGTTATACGACTAAAAGTACACATTCACCTATTAAAAAATTAGAAAATGATGAGCATCCTATAATTAAGTTTTACCAAACCCCTCCCCAACTTAAGTAAAATGGAGATAGAAGTCCATTAGATATTAGAATAGTCCTATATATATATATGCATATATCCACACAAATCAACCATAATAATAGTAAAATACCAAAGATATTAGACCATGCAATCTATATATATAGACCATGCTTGGCAAGTGATTGATTGCTTTGGTCTATTTTGAACCAATGAAACCACTTGCCAAGCATGGTCTATATATATGGATTGCATGCCAAAATCTACAAAAGCAATCAATCAAGGCCATTTAATTAGGAGAGATTGAAGAACATAAAGAACAAAAATCAGAAATCCTTATATCATATATTATACAATGGCCAACAAGTTCGTTTGCTTTCTTCTAATCATTACAATATTGGTTTCAAGCTCGAACGTTCAAGAAGTGGAGGGTGGCTTAATAGATAAAATATGCAAGAAAACTGGAGTTGGTTGCAAAAAAAGCCTTACTCCAGAATATAATGGAGGCTGCAATGGATTTTCAAAATGTGGTCCAACCAAAATAATCGGTGGTCAATCATAAAAAGCACACATTATTGATGGATTCTTTTCCTTTTAATTAATCATGAGGGAGAATTATATATATATATATATATATTCTTCTGTCTTGAAAAAGAAATCTTATAGAATGTGTTGGTTGAGAGTGTCAAAAGTCAAAAGTCAAAACTTTGATATTCTTTGATTCTTTGACTATATGATGAGATATAAGAAATTTATATATTATACATATGTGTCAATTATATTATATTTGTTTGTTCCCTATTGGATTGAAAAACAATATCCAAATGTAAAAGCCCTACTTGTGAGCTGGTGAAAAATATATAATAAGAGTAATTGTTATTGACTTTTTTTTCTCAAGAGTTTTCTATATTTGTATTCCTTTTTTTTTTCTTCTACGAAATATGATTGTGAAATTTCCTATCGTTGAATCATGGATGAACTTATGATTTCAACACATCAACAAAAATAAGGAAAAAGTGAAACTGCAAAATGGGTAATTAATAAATAGATGAGATCTCTTTTACTTTAGAATATTTAACTAGGAATTAATAGAAGGGGGTAAATTACACATGATATAAAATTTAAGGTCTTTTTTTTTGTCAAATTTTAAAGTTTAAGAAGGTAAATCTCACGTAACCCAAATTCAGAGAGATTCCTTGCATTTTAGACTTATAAAATAGAAGGGAAAAAAATAAAACAATAAATTATGGAATTTAAAAATGGGTACCTTCAAGTGAAAAAGTTATATAATATTCTTTTAGAATTTTACTATTATTATTTCAGTAATAAATAGAAGAGTTTCTTTTTTAACTACAAAAAATATTCACTTGTCTTATTTATTAAAAATTTAGAAAATGATGAGCATCCTATGATTCAATTTTACTGACTTAAGTAAAAAGTAGATAAATTTCCATTAGATATTATAATTCAAGATAAAGATTCAATTTTTGACCAAATGTATGAGGTAGATTATAAATCAGCCCTAAATGTTTCATTTGTATCAAGTTGATCTTATATGTTTTCATAATTTATCAAATTGATTTCAAACTACAGAATATGGTCATATACTCCTATATCTATCACTTCAAGTTCAAATGTGTGCGACGAATCCAGAGTTCCATATTATTTTGGGTAAAATACAGGAAAGGTACCTGTGGTTTGGCCTAATTCCACATCTATGACGTGTGGTTTCAAAAGTTGCACATTAGGTACATGTGTGTTTCGCCGTTAAACAGAAGCAGTACTTGTGTAATTTTCAGTTAAATTTGAAAAAAAAAACGCATGTGAAAGTCATGTGCGCAAGTCTTTGACGTTTTTAACCCTTTTGAAACCCCTAATAAGCCTTTATTTTCATCTATTTTCTTCACATTCAGCCATTCTCTTCATGAGGTGTGTGTATCATTGATTCTCTATTTTCGTACAAGATAGACAAGTATATCAGCATAAGAACCAGAATTTTAACTTAGATTTTCTGAACTATTTTACAAGTTGGGGTTAGCGGTGAAATTGGGAGTTCAATTTCAATTCGTACGTCCTCAAATTCTGGTTTGGTCCCTGGCTTGATTCTCCACTGCTCTTCTTGTTGTAATGGTACATCCTATTGGTGCTAAGTGAGCTGCTCTTTTTGAAGTTTCAGCAGTAGGTGCAGGTGCAGGAGGCTACAATGAAGAAAAAAGAAAGAAAACGCCCATTTAAAGTCATATTAATTAGAAATTTAAATGCAAATGAGCTATGCCATGATTTGTTTAGTAACTTCCAGACCCAAAGTAAAAGATTTCCAACTATTCTCACTACTATTCTTAATTTCCATGCTACTCTGTTATAAACTGAAAAAATATGTACTGAAGTACATTTACAGCACATTTACAGCACACAAGATGAACTAACTACAAAGAGAATGGGATTAACTGAAACTTGAAGCAGAGATGATATGATTATGAAGACCACAAATAAGAGACAAGGACATACCATAGAGGAGAAGACAACAATGTTGTCAATGTTATAGAAGAAAGCCATTTTCATTTCAGTACAGACCATAGCAATGACATCAATTAATAAGCATATATGTACAGATTTCAGTTACCTTATATTGCTGACTTGTAGTATTTTTAGTCTTAAGTTGCGCAGGCTGAGGGTGTTGCTTCTTTGGGGGAATTTTTTGAGCTTGAGAACTTGTTCTGGATGATTTTCGAGGTCCAGTAGATGAAGTTGGCTGTGAAGATGTGCCGGCTTGCCTTTCAGTGGGTTGAGGTTGTGAAGATGTGCGGGCTTGCCTTTGAGTGGGCTGAGGTTGTGAAGATGTGCCGGCTCGCCTTTGAAATCCCGCAGGTTGTGAAGATGTGCAGGCTTGCCTTTGAGTGGGCTGAGGTTGTGAAGATGTGCCGGCTTGTGAAGTTGGTTGTGCCTAACATAACATTAAGTTTACACATTTCAGCAAGCATACAAGACAACCAAAACTCAGGAAAAAATACATTTAGATTGTAATACCTATTCTCTCTGCAATCTTTCTTTCTGCAGTCTCAGCCTCCTTTGCCAAATAGTTTCACCAGTGATTGAAGATTTGCAGGACCTTGAGTTGTGGCCAATTTTATGACATTTTCCACAGTGCACAGGTTTGTTCCTTCTAGTCACCATATAAGGGTTCCTAGGCTCATCCGCAGCTTTCTTTCTTAGTTTCTTTGGTCTTCCTGGGGGTCTATATATAATGGGTGGCTTGATGGTCTCTTGATAAGTCATCATATATGCTTCCTTTGTGTAACAATGGTGTAAGAATTGCTCTGGATCTTGTAGATTGCTTTGGATGGCAGCAATAGCATGCCTACATGGAATGCCTGTCAATGACCACATCCTACAAGTACACTCTCTAGTTACCAAATTCACAGCCTAGGTACCATCAGGACTTTCAACCTCATAAATATGATCCCCCGATGGAATTGCCCAACAATTTCTAGCTTGGAGTTTAATCTTCTCTAATTTGTTCAACACATTCGGACAATATGGCCCCCCAAACTTTTCCATCCCATTACGTTTCTTATAAAACCTATTCATTAATTTAAGTCGGATCCACTCACACAGAGAAATAATGGGCTTAAATCTCGCTTCTCTAATGTAATTATTGAATGACTCACATATGTTGTTGGTCAGGTCATCACATAAAGCCCTATTGCTAAAGTGGGAGAGACTCCAAACCTTAGGACTCACTTTTAACAAATCCTCATGTGCTTTGTCACTCAGCCTTTTCACATGCTCCATTTTTGCTGTGAACACTTGTGGTGTTGTTGCATATGCACAGGCCCACATCGCATCTCGAAGTTCTTTGCCCTTATGATCATTCTTAAAGTTGCTGTACATGTGGCGCAGGCAAAACCTATGTTCAACCGTGGGGTAAAATTGATCAAACACATCCACAAGTCCCTACATAAATAAGAGGCACACAAAGTTAGTATACATAATAGTGTAACTTTCAGAAAATTAACAACAAAATAAGTAGATAACACACCTTTTGTCTATCAGACATAAACACTAGTCCCAATTCACTAGGGTCTCCAAAGTCATGACTAACCATCTCCATGAATCTTTGTTCTCTTGCTCAACTACTGCAAAAGCTATGGGAAAAATGTTGTCATTCCCATCCCTACCAAATGCAGCAATAAGTTGGCGCCCGAACCTCCCTTTTAGATGACATGCATCTAACCCAACTATTGGCCTACATCCAGCCAAGAACCCCACCTTTTGGTCATGGAATCTAACATACATTCTGTTGAATCTTAAGCCACCACCTTCCTCCACACTAAGACCTCCACCTCCATGTTGATGTTGACCTTCACCTTCACCTTCACCTTCACACTGAATTTTTATACAAGTCCCTTTGTCTCTCTTTATTAAAGTCTTAGCATAGGACCTCAGATTTGCATATTGCATAGCTTCACATCCCTCCTTTGCCTCCTTTGCTTTTCTTTTGGCCCTATAAGCTTTTGCTCTTGAAATATTAACACAAATCTGCCTCCTCACTGAATTCTTCACATTTAACACGCTCCACTCAGGATTCTCCCCGAATTTGTCAACAAACCTCTTGGCTAGGTAATTTGAGTCCACATGACCATTCTTGAATGTTCTTCCACAAGTGCAATTTGGGAAGAATGACTTGATTTGTAGAGTGTTGTTAACACCTTTATTGGAAGCGTAAATTCTCCATGGACAAGTTTTCTGGATGCAGTGGGCTGAAAGTCATTCTGGCCTATTAATCTTCCATATATAATCCACACCCTCAATCACACAATACTCGGTCAAGGCCTCCCTAAACACCTTTGCATTCTTAAACTCCATGCCTACCTCTAACCGTGGATTTTTTGCCATAGTTTGCTCATTATACTGTGGCCACTTCAAAGAAGGTCCCTCCTCATCTGAGTTAATTGGACTATATATTTCTCCATCACTCAAACCCTTCTCAAAGAACTCACCAAAATCAACATTATCAAGGTTTGTTTCAAATCCAGGTAGAAGAGAAGAGTTCTCACCAAGATTTGCTAATTCCAAACTGCCTACGTCTTCAGCATTTACCTCTACATCTGCATCATTGTTCTCACCATTTTCCCTATCTTTAGTGTTCTCAACAGTTGCCCTTGATGAACCAAATATGTCTTCATCCTCTAGATTCTCAAGTGTCTCTTTCAGATACTGTGTATGCTCATCATCATCTTCTTCACCCTCAGCCTCCTCCTCATCTTCGTCTTCATATTGTACACATTCCACAACTGTGAACTCTTCAACAGTTTCTTCTTCCACAATAGCACACCCATCTACATATACAACTAGTTGTGGGAATCCAAACTCTGCATGAAGATCTACCCAAGGGATCACGTCATCATCATCTTCTAATTTGTAGAAGCCTTCACTTGGTCTTCCACCAGGTTCTAACCCAAACATCCGTGCATCCTTATGGTAATTAAACTGCTCCCACAGTGAGGCTAACTCAAAGTATGAAATGTGGTCTTTATCATATTGAGGATGAACTGTGCAATAGCCACCATTATAATATGGTCTCTGTGGGTCATCATTATAGAATAATATATGTCCACCATGATGTAGTTCTATATCAAAATGAGTTATGGTCATCTACAACCAAAAAGGGACCAAACAGTCAACATCAGCACTGAAAAGGGACCAAACAGTCAACACTTCATTGTCAAAATAAAGAAAACATTAAAAATGAGACCAAACAGTCAACATTAGCACTTAAAAGGGACCAAACAGTCAACATTTCATTGTCAAAATAAAGAAAGCATTAAAAATGGGACCAAACAGTAAACATCAGCACTTAAAAGGGACCAAACAGTCAACATTTCATTGTCAAAATAAAGAAAACATTAAATATGAGACCAAACAGTCAACATCAGCACTTAATTATATATAAAAAAGTTGGGAACACAACAACCACTATCAATAAACAACTAAAATTCCCTTAATGAATCATATATAAACAACTAAAATTATATAAAAAAGTTGGGACCACTATCAGATACTTAATAACACACAATTGAATTTTATATAAACAACTCAAAACACTTGGGACCACAATACACACAATTCCTGTCGGTCAATTTTTAAAGGAATCTCCAGCATAGCATAGTCAGTAACATACCATATAATAAAGCATACATAGCATAACAAGACCACTCACTGACACCCTAATCGGTCAATTTTTAAAGGAATCTCCAGCACATGCATAGCAATAACACAACACACAAAGCCTACAGAACTCAAAGTAAACCGAAATTGCCACTTCATACAAAAAACAAACACAAACTGACAATGTTTCCCAATAAAATCGTTCACCACACACACATAGACAAACCCATCAATTAAATCCATAAAATCGCACATAGACAAACCATTCTTGAAACAAATAAACAATGCACAGTTCGAACCACATACCGCATTCACCGTCGTCGAAAAATTCCAATAAATCGTGCAAATGGGGTTTCCGTGGAACGAATCGCGTGTGCAAAGGGGAATGATGGAACGAATTTAGGGTTTGTGGGTGCGAGAATGGGGAAGAAAGCGAAACTGTGAACTTGGCTTTGTGGGTGCGCGAATGGGGAAGAAAGCGAGACTGTAACTTAGGGTTTGTGGTGAGCGAATGGGGGAGAAAATATTAGGGGCGAATTAGGGTTTTTTTTTGTTAAAATGAGAATTAGGATTCGAACAAAGCGTTTTAATCCAGCGCGTGAGTGGCACATGATTTTTCCGTAAAAAATTTAACGAAAAATTACACAAGTACTACTTCTGTTTAACGGCAAAACACACAGGTACCTAATGTGCAACTTTTGAAACCACACGTCATAGATGTGGAATTAGGCCAAACCACAGGTACCTTTCCTGTATTTTACCCTATTATTTTTTAGAAGTACTTTTTCTATCTAGTTGGGACCGTAAAAAAAGAGGTCAAATCGAATCTTGAAAGTAGGTCGCTCATTTCATGGTCAAATTAAACAAGTGAAGTTGGTGATCATATTTCTCTTGTTTCAAGTTCAAATGTAAAAAGTTTGAAACTATGTGTTAATTCTTAAAATGTTCTTCCTCTATTTAATAAATTGAGACCGTTAGTAAATGAGGTAAAATTGCATCCTAAAAGTAAGAGTTTGAGACTAATGCTTCCAGTAGGATTTTTTACTTTTAGTCCCAAACCATCTTTTGGAGCATGATTTGAACTCGTTTGCAAACGTTCTCAACTAAACAGAGAAAGAATTCTTCAAAAGTTAACACATAATTCAAAAATCGTCGTATTCAAACTAATAACAAAAGAGAAAATATCAACTTTGCTTGTTTGATAGATCATGAAACAAGCGGCCTACTTTAAACTTTGGAGCCCGATTTGACCACATTTGTTGACGAGTCCAACTGGATGAAAAGATTAAAGAACTCGTTAGAAGAAACTCGTAATTTTGAACTCGTCGTTTGAACTTAAAACGACAGAGATTGATATTATCACATTCAATAAATTAAGACCAATTTTAAAAAAAAAATTATGCAAACATGTATCTAGGACCAATCTAAAACATATGAAACATTTAGGATCGATTTGTAATCTACCTCATACATTTGGAACCAATTTAAAATTTTGACCTAGAATTTATATAAGTCATGTACATATATAGTATCCTCGTACAATCCAACCATAATAATAGCCAAATACCAAAATAAGGCATTACCATTTTGAGCCAAAGAATCTCCTTGTAATGTATGGGCTATATATATAAATTGCCTCCCAAAATCTACCAACGCAATCAATCAAGAACATCAAGTTGGGTTTGAAGAACACAAATATAATCACAAATTAAAGATAAATCCTTATATATCATCATATATCATACGATGATGAAGGCCAACAACTTCGTTTGCTTTATTCTTATCATCACCTTATTGGTTTCAAGCTCGAATGTTCAAGAGGTGGAAGGTGGCTTATTAGATAAACTATGCAAGAAGGCTGGAATTGGTTGCAAGAGAACCCTTACCCCAGAATATAATGGAGGCTGCAATGGATTTTCAAAATGTGGTCCAACTAAAATAATTGGTGGTCACTCTTAAAAACACACCATTGATTGATCTCTTTTCGGGGGAGAATTATATATATATATATTTTATATTCTTCAATCTTGGAAAAGAAATCTTATCGAATGTGTTGGTTGAGAGTGTCAAAGGTTCAAAAGTTTGGTATCCCATGACTATGATGAGATATAAGGAATTTATTATACATTTGTGTTAATTATCATATTATATTTGTATGTTCCCCATTGGATAAAATACAATTTCCTAATGTAAAAGCCTCTCTATTAGTGAGCTAGTGAACAATATATATTAAGAGTAATTGTTATTGACTTTTTTTATTTTTCTCAAGAGTTTTTCTACATTTAATTTGTATCCCTTTTTTTTCTACGGAATATGATTAGGGAATTAATTTCATAATAGAGTTGAATGAACTTATGATTTCAACACACCCAAATCCATATTATCGAGGTTGCAATCCAATTACACGAGGTCGTTGAATCCAAGCATCTGCATTATTAAAAGGCAAGCGGATGACATCTCATTTGTTGGGAGAGCTAGAAGTTCAAAACTTAAATGCAGATGCTTCGTCAACCAATTAACCAATCCAATTACACATTTGTTGGTTAATTGGTTACACTTTATTCATGAAATGAGTTGGATTAATATTTAGCTAAGTACAACAAAAGAATTTTATTAAATTCAATATACTTATTCGATCTAATAATAATAACAAGTACATTATAATAATTCAAAATTGACTCGCGTCGCTAAAGGATTCTTAGAAAGTGTATAAAAGTTGCTATATTCATCAATGAATTCAATACACAATATATATTGTTGTTGACATTACAAAAGCTTCTACACTATTCTATTCTAACGGTTTTGTCAGCAATTGTACAACTAAGAAGGACAGGTGTCCTAAAGGGTAAAATATCTAGGAATGAAATGAATTAAATGATAATTATACATATACTCTAATATCCTCCTCTCAAACTGATGGGAGATCTCTAATCCTCAGTTTGTGGCGAGAAAGCAAAAATTGAGACTTTGGAAGAGGCTTAGTTAAGGCATCAGCTATCTGATCCTTGGCAGATATGTGGCAAACTGAGATTTCCTTATTGTGGACCTTCTCACAAACAAAATAGAGATCCAACTCAATGTGCTTAGTCCTGGAATGCATCACAGGATTGACAAACAGTAGTACTGTACTGGAATTATCACAATAAACAATGGGTGGAGAAACACTTTTGGGCAAACAAAGTTCGGTCATAAGAGATTTGAGCCATGTTAACTTAGCAACAGTGAGAGCTAGAGCCCTATACTCTGCTTCAGTTGAAGATCTTGAGACAATGGGTTGTTTTTCTGACACCCAAGAGATGAGATTTGGTCCTAAATAAATGCAGAATCCTGAAGTAGATCGTTTGTCTATAGGATCTGACCCCCAGTCTGCATCACAAAGTGCTGTCAAGTGAGGATGAGAAGTGGGTAGCAGCTGAAGACCCATGGTTTTAGTGCCAGCAAGATATCGTAAGATACATTTCACTCCTTGCCAATGATCATCCAAAGGATTATGCATGAACTGACTCAGTTTATTGACTGAGTATGCCAAATCAGGGCGAGTCACACACACATATTGAAGTGCACCAACTGTAGCCCGATAAAGATGAGGATCACTGAAGACTGAGGTGCCATCATGAGTGAATTTGGTAGTGGATACCATAGGGGTGGGTTGAGGATTAGCAGTAGCCATATTAACCTTATGCAAAAGGTCTGTAACATATTTGGTTTGTGACAACAAGAGTCCTCCTGAAGCAGTTTTGGTAACTTGAATTCCAAGGAAGTAGTTTAAGTCACCCAAATCTTTGAGTGCAAATTCTTTGTGCAGATTGGAAGTGAGTTGACTGACTTCAAGAGTACTGCTCCCTGTGATGATAATATCATCTACATATACCAAAATGTAGATGATGGAGGTAGGTGTTTTCTTGACAAATAATGAAGTATCACTTCGAGCATTAACAAAACCAAACTTCAAAAGAGTGGAGGCAAGCTTGGTGAACCAAGCTCTTGGTGCTTGTCGCAAACCATAGAGTGACTTGTGTAGTTTGCAGACAAGATCAGAGGAGTGACTGACAAATCCTGGAGGTTGAGACATATAAACCTCTTCACTGAATGTGCCATTTAAGAAAGCATTATTAATGTCAAGCTGTTTGATAGGCCAATGATTAGAGAGTGCAACTATGAGAACAACTCTAACTGTCATTGGCTTCACCACAGGGCTGTAGGTCTCACCAAAATCAAACCCTGGTTTCTGATGAAATCCTTTGGCTACAAGTCTAGCCTTGTAGCGATTGAGACTCCCCTCTTCATTCTATTTCAACTTGAATACCCATTTGCAGCCAATAGGCTTCCTGCCAGGGGGAAGAGACACAAGAGGCCAAGTTTGGTTCTTAAGAAGAGCATCATATTCAGCTTGCATTGCTGCCTTCCACTGAGGATGTTTGAGAGCAGCAGCAACAGATGTTGGTTTAGATGGGAGAGAGACAACACTGTAAGCCTTAGGTTTGTAAATGCCTGACTTGGAACGAGTTTGGATAGTATGAGGAAGAGCAGGAGCATTGGGTAAAGGTTGTGTGACAGAGGGTGTTGGTGAGGGTGGAGGGTGACTTGGAAGAATATATCGACTAGAGGATGACTGATCACTGGAAGATGAAGAAGGTATAAGGTATCTAGTAGTTGTGGAAGTGGTAGAAGGAGATGAAATAGGGGTTACACCGGAGGGTAGTTGAGAAGAAGAACTAGAGTGAACAGGATCCTGCAAAACAGCATTCTTAGGAAAAATAGCAGTAGATGTACATATATCATTAGTAGGCAAAACTGGTGCAACAGTTATAGGGGAAGAAGAAATGAGAGGAATGGAAGGAAGAGAAGTAGAGACAGAAGAAGGACTGACTGTGACAGGCTGTGAGTGAGCAAAGGGAAATGTGTGTTCATCAAAGAGAACATCACGAGAAAAATAGACCTTACCAGTAGAATTCAAACATTTATACCCCTTATATTGATTGCTATAACCCAGAAAAGTGCATTGTTTAGATCTGAATTATAATTTGTTAGAGTTATAGGGTCTGATGTTAGGAAAACATGCACATCCAAATGTTTTAAGAAAAGAGTAATAAGGAATTTTATGAAATAACAGTTCATAAGGTGATCTGTGTTGCAAGACAGATGAAGGTAATCTATTAATCAGATAGACAGCAGTGCAAAAGGCATCATCCCAGAATTTTAATGGTAGAGATGACTTAGCAAGTAAAGTGCGACCCATCTCAGTAAGGTGCCTATGCTTTCTCTCAGCAAGGCCATTCTGCTCAGGAGTATAGGGACAGGAAAGTCGATGTTGAATTCCATGAGTTTGAAGAAAGGATTTCAAGGCAATAAACTCACCACCCCCATCTGTTTGAAGTATTTTGATTTTATGATTAAATTGATTCTCAACCAACTGTTTGAAGTCAGTAAAAGCTTTGTAAACATCAGATTTGTGTTTAAGCAAGTATAACCAGGTAAATCGAGAATAATGATCAGTAAAATGAACATAATATTGAAAGCCATTGGAAGAAACAAGGGGTGCTGGTCCCCAAACATCAGAATGGATTAATTCTAAAGGTGCATTACAAACAGTTTGTGATGGAGAGAAGGGAAGTTTGTGTGCTTTCCCAAGACAACAAGCAGAACAAAAAAACTGTGTATTATTATAAGTGGGAAGATTACACTCTTTCAAGACAATATTAACTACAGCATGAGAAGAGTGGCCTAAACGACAATGCCACAAATCAAAAATAGTTGCAGAAGAGTGTTTGACAGAAGACTGAGCAGACAAAGCAGATTTGAGAGACACAGCAGCAGAAGAAGTAGTGGATGGTGAGATGGGAAGATGATCAAACATGTAGAGGCCATCTTTAACAGTTCCCTGAAGTAAAGTTCTCTTGGTATCCTGAGATTTGACACAACAGTAGTGAGGATAAAACTCAAAATAGACATTGTTATCTGCAGCAAACTGTGAAACACTCATGAGATTCTTGGTAGAAAGAGGAACATGCAACAAATGATTAAGATATAATGAAGGAAATCCTATGGGATGTTGCACACTAGCTCTACCTACTGAAGATATAGGCATACCTGTGCCATCAGCGAGATGAATGTGGTCACTACCTGTGTACTCAGATCCATCTCCAAGGTTATGAGCATGTGGAGTGATATGGTTAGTGGCTCCAGTGTCAGGGTACCAAGATGCCTCAAAGGGATTGTTAGAAGAAGACATCATGGCATGCATAGCAGAAGGCTGAGCTGGTCTGGGAGAACGCTGAGACGAAGCATTGTGGTTAAACTGGGTGAAGGGGCTGATGAACTGTTGGTCAAAACGATGATAACATTGCCAAGCCATGTGGCCAACCTTGCCACAGACTTGACACTGAGGACGACTGCCAGAACCATTGTAGCCACGACCACCCCTGCCTCTGCCGCCATGATTAGAGCCACGAAAATTGTTAAATCTACCTTGCTGAGATTGAGAATTACCAAACACCTTGGACTGATTAGTACTAGAACCAACTGGAGACTTAGGATTTTTAGAAATAGCAGAGGATTGTGCTAGATTAGCACTCAAAGCAGGAGTAGACTCCTTTTTGTACTTGTCAAGCCGTTCTTCTTGGGCAAGAAGAAAGCTCTCAATCTGATTGACTGAGTAGGAATCTGATCGGGAAGTAACGGAAACAATGAATGAGTTATACTCTTCAGGTAAACCCTCCAAAATAGACTCAATATGATCAGATTCAGACACACTAGCTCCCACAGAGAATAAAGAATCAATAATTTTCTTCAATTTAAGCAAATACTCATTAACAGATAAGCTGCCTTTCTTAAGGTTTCGCAGTTGAGTCTTAAGCTGGAGAACCTTAGCTTTGGTTTGAGAGGAGAAGAATGACTCAAGCTTGTCCCAGATTTGATAGGAAAATTCACAACCTACCATCCTGGTCAGCATACTCTCAGACATAGAAGCCAAGAGCCAAGACAATAAGAGTTGGTCTTGTTGTTCCCAGGTGAGAAATTCCTCACGAAATTGACCCCTAGCTTCATCAGCAGATGAGGCAAATTTTTCTGGGATGGCATGACTGCCTAAAAGAAATTTCTGCAGCTTATAGCCGCGAATGGTGGCAAGAGCTTGTTGCTTCCACACTAAATAGTTGTCCTCACCCAGTTTTATAGAAACAAGGTGAGGATCGAACTTAGAGCTTCCTGGATTCACAATGGAAGAAGAAATGGGAGCAGCAGAGGAAGTTATAATAGCTGAAGGTGATGGAGTAGAATCGGAGGCCATTGGTGAATCGTGGTGCTCTGATACCATAAAGGATTCTTAGAAAGTGTATAAAAGCTGCTATATTCATCAATGAATTCAATACACAATATATATTGTTGTTGACATTACAAAAGCTTCTACACTATTCTATTCTAACGGTTTTGTCAACAATTGTACAGCTAAGAAGGACAGGTGTCCTAAAGGGTAAAATATCTAGGAATGAAATGAATTAAATGATAATTATACATATACTCTAATAGTCGCACACCGGAGTTTGACAAATTTCGATCCTCCCTCTCTTTTTAGTTTTTACCAACTTGAGAGACGCCCCAGCAAGTGGACATATACAAATGCATGATGGTGTGTTTACAGGTATTGAAGTTAATACGTATTACCCAATTTGTGGGATTGAAAGACGAAGTTTTAATTTATTAAAATTCAGAGGTTAATGTGATAATTTTGTCCCTTAAAATTGCTTAAAATAGAGAAATACATGAATTTCAATTACATAGGATCCAACTCTCTTTTAAGTAGACATCTTTGGTGTGCGTCATCACAAGAGGTTTGAGGTTGTAGTTGTTCTCTCTTTCTTTTAATTAAGGCAAAACACCCTTTCATGCCCCTAACGTTTGCGGTGATTTTCAGTTATGCCTCTAACGTTTCATTTGTGTCAGTTGTGCCCCCAATGTGAAACGTTAGTTTCAATTATGCCCCCACCCTCGTTAGTGTACCATTTTTCGGAACTTTTGAGCTTAGATTCGTATTCGATTCAGTTGTTTTTGATAAATGAGTTTATGGGTACTCATTTTCGGCTCCTAAGGATCATTTTGCACATGGAAATTTTGAGAAAAATGCTTCGTTTTGCTGCATTTCGTTTTGGTCCTTTTTAGGGTTCATCGGGTCCGATTTTCTTCGGATTTGGGGCTATTTTGAGCTT
The DNA here is from genome assembly GCA_003254925.1 of Chamaecrista fasciculata. Lineage (NCBI taxonomy): Eukaryota > Viridiplantae > Streptophyta > Magnoliopsida > Fabales > Fabaceae > Chamaecrista > Chamaecrista fasciculata. The sequence continues at coordinate 205,292 of QANZ01034347.1, forward strand.
AATCTTTGAAATTGATCCAAAGAATCAAGTTTGTGATGTCCGAAAATTAAAACCCATATGAAATCTGATCAAAACCGAGTTCAAATCGTGCGAAAATGGTAGTGTTTTTTTTGGTGGATGATTAAAATTGGGGGCATAATTGAAACTAACGTTTCACATTGGGGGCACAACTAACACAAATGAAACGTTAAGAGTATAACTGAAAATCACCGCAAACGTTAGGAGCATGAAAGAGTGTTTTGTCTTTAATTAATTAACGATAAACTTTATCATGTTTTATAATTTAAGTTAAGATTTGAAATTCTATTTCTATTAATTTAATATTACATACCGTGAGTTACATAAAACATATTATTAATATTTATCTAAAATAAAAACAAAAATAAAATCGATTAAACTGTGAAAGTTTAGGAACACAATTGATAGTAAAAAATTATTAAAAGCAAAATTAAAAATTAATGTTAAATTTAAGGATAAAAATTATACTTTTGCCTACCATAAAATATATATAATGATGAAAGGTTAAAAAAAAGTAAAAATAGAGTAACTATATATAACTAATCTACCTACCAACAGGCTAAAATTGTATATAATAAAAAAACTAACAGTCAACTACGTATACAATTCTGTATAAATAAATTAATAACTAATAACTAATACATTATACATAAATTCTACAATATCCACAAAAATCAACCATAATAATAACCAATTACCAAAATAAGTCATAACCATTTTGAGCCAAATGAAACTGTTTGCCATGCATGGTTGATATATAAATTGCGTGCCAACAGCTTCTTATTTGGTAGGGCTTTAAGAACACAAATTACAATACATAAAATAGAGAGGCATATATATTTTTGGCCAAAAAAAAAAGAGAGGCATATATATATAAGATATGCAATCACATAATTTATACTCCAAGAATCATGTAATAAGTTGTTTTTGTGTTAATTTTCATCTTCTTTGCGATCGACTTGCACAATTAGTCAATTACAATTGAATTCGTTAAATAATGTTTTGATGTTAATTTATAGTATTTGAGTTACGAGAAAAAAAAA
>QANZ01034347.1:217770-231185 GCA_003254925.1 Chamaecrista fasciculata
ATATATATATATATATATATTTATATTTGTAAAATCTCAAAACCCATTTTTCTTCTCTTTTTTTTTAAAAAAAATGGCCCAATTTTTAATTCTGACTGAATAAGAAATTATTTTTATTACTTAGACTAACTACGATGTTTACACTTACACATTCTGATTGAAGGATCAAAATTTACGTAATTCGAAAATAACTTGATAATTTGAAAATTAATTAGAGAACTTGGGCATTCTCGCTTTATTTATACTGAAAAGGAGGGTTATTGCATTTAAATAATAATAATCATAATAAACACCCATAAGTATGAGTGTACCTTGATTTTAAGTATATCTACAAATTTTGATATTATCTAAGAAATATATTCACACAAAAGAATTTGATTTTATCTATTAAATTAGGATCTAATCCTAAACAAAATTATTATTTTCTAGGAGATAAAAGAGACAACCTCAATAATCTCATTTTTTGTGGAGTAAGTATGCATACTAATATTTTGAGTAATGTACCCTAAAATATTTTGAGTCTATGAATTATTAATCTTGACATAAATTATTAGTCTCAAGATAAAATTGCGATATTCTAATTATTTATTTGAGATAAACATTAGGAAGAAAAAAAGATCAAAGTAATTTCCCAAAATTAAACATGTGAGTCATACATGAATAATATATAATTGTACAACATTCAGGCCAATATATATAGATATATATATATAATTGTACAACATTATATAATTATAATTATACATACATATACGACGAAAGTTAGTTAACATTTAGAGATAATATTGTTCGTCTTGCCTCGGCTAGGAGAGTCAAAAAACTAATCCTGGAGAGCGATTCGCTTATTGTTGTTAACGCTATTAAGGGGCTGACGAAATGTCCTATAGAAATTCTAGGGATTGTGCGTGAAATCTCGCTTCTGCTTGCTACCTTTGATGACTGGAGCATCTGTCATGTTTGGCGAGAAGCCAACAACTGTGCAGACTTCATGGCAGGTTTAGGAGTGGAACGGTGTGAAGCCGAGTTGGAAGTCTGGACTGACTCGTCGTCGCCTGATTTGCGCCTCCGTCTGATGAAAGACATTCTAGGTTTAGGGTTTGTGAGGGGAGAGAGATGATGTTGGTGTGAGAGTCGTTTTGTCTCTCTGCTTGGGTGTTTTTGTTTCGTTGTTTTCTGGTTTGCATTTTTTTGTTTTTTGCTTTGCTTGGGCTTTGTTCTGTTATTGGCCTCTGAGGCCCGGTCTTACCAAATATATATATCTATATCTATATCTATATCTATATCTATATTATATTATATGGCTCCACCCTTTATGGTTGGTCAAAAATAATGAATTAAAAAATTAAAAAAGAAAAAAAAANTAACGGGCACGCCAAGCCCCTAGTATATATATATATATATCACCTCATATTTCAAGTATTTCAAAAACTATTCCATCAAACAGATTTTAAAGTTTTTTGTTTTGAAAAAATCATTCTTAAAAAAAAGTCTAAAAGTGATTTTAAAAAGCAGTTTTTAGAAAAGAGATTCAAATAGGCCCTTGATTTTCGAAATTGATTATAACTCCTTTCATTTTTTTTATTTAAAACTTAATGTGAAGAGATTTTTAAAATGAATCTTCTATTAATAGGAAAAAAAATATTAAAAAAAAAATATTGAGTATTGATTTTGGATAGAGATCAAGCCTGTTAGATTTTGTTTTTTCAAAACAAATTTTTAAAACAATTCTTAAATTCATTTTTAAGAATAGGTTTTGCAAAACAAAAATTAAAGAATTGCGTTTGATAAACTTTGTTTTAAAATCTATTCTAAAAACCAGAGAATTAAAAATATGTTAGAAAAAGTCAATCTAAAATTTGTTTTAAAATGTTGGCTAACTATTGACGATAGCACTCGACCGTAAATATCTAATGAAGCTAAGGCAAATTGGTGCAAATATTATCAATTTGCTATTAATGAAAACAGTTTTTTATATATTGTTCTCCAAATCTTTTTACAAAAGGAAAAAGTATTGTTGGTATCCCTAATGTATGGGGTCATTTTCAGTTATACCCTCAACGTTTATTTTTTTTGTCAATTATAAACCAACGTTTCACATTTGAGTCAATTATACCTCCAACCTGGCATTTTTTGTTTTTGTTTTAAGGTCCTTAAGTTTCCATTATTTAGAAATCCTCTATTCTCTCAAGATTTTTCTTTCACACGAGTCCCTAACTAATTACAGGACAATCCAAAATGTTTGTCATCTTTAACGAACTCGTCCCTGCAATTGAGAAACCCGAAAAATCTCTCCCTTTTGTTTTTCACAATTTCAGGAGTCACACACAAACTCGTCGGTGAGCCTCGAATACAGAGAAATCGAGGCGCTTGTAGAAAAGATGGGTGAGAGAGGCGGTTGTAAGGGAAGGAAAAGGGATGAGAACGACGTAATTTAGGAGGGACCAAGAAGCTGAGGACGACGACGAGAAGGACCATGTCGACAGAAACGAGGACAGAGTGGATAACGACGATGAAGTGTGGTGGTGATGTTTTAGGGTAAGAGGAGGAGGGTTGTTAATGACTTCTAAGGACTTGTTTGTTAAAGATGACAAACATTCTAGACTATTCTGTAATTAGATTTGGGTTGGGGTATAATTGACTCAAATGTGAAACGTTGGGGGGTATAACTGAAAATGACCTCAGTACTTTTGCCTTTACAAAACAAGAAAACACAAACTAGAATATGTTAGAAAGCGACAAGGCGACAACGACGTCGACTGAGACGGGGAAGGAGCTGGACTGTAAGACGAAAGGCAACAGAGACGGCAACAAGGCTGGACCGTAAGACGGATGGTGATAAAGAGAAGTGGCAACAGACAGGGACTACACCGGACCGTAAAACGGACGGAGTGTCGACGACAACAGAAAGAGACTACACCAGACCATAAAATCGGACGGCGGCAAGCAACAATTGGTATTTTCTTCTCCGATTAACTTGTAAGTGCTCCTAGATTAGTGAAGCTTCAAGGTTTCGAATTGCTCAGTTTCCTCCTAAATTTCATCCTCTCAGTAAGTTAAATCAACATCTTGTTTTTCTTTTGTTGGTATTTCGTCTTGCTCTATATGGTTCTACAAATTCTCGACCTCCATCTTCAAGTGTTACCTAATTTTCTCTGTATTCATAAGGTGGTTATTATTTATGGTTAACAACTCATTAGACAATTTATGAACTTTAGAATCAGTGAATGAACTTATGCAGTTCAGATGTGGATTTGACTTTGGCCTGCATGTGTTAACAACTGGTTTGTGTTTTGTTATCTCATTTGTAATTCAATGGTGGATATTGTTGTGGTACTTTATTTCTTATATCTTCTCAAGTGATGTTCCTCCCTTTCATGGTATCATAAATTATTTCTTATTATTTTAGGACTTGAATTTACAATTAAAATATTAGGGAAAAATAATTCAGATAAGGTTCCTAAAAGTTAGGAAATTATTGAATTATAAAATTCCCCAATATTAATATGAGGGTGGCGCCTCTTATGAGATATTTGGATAAATACAATTGTTTTATTAATTCAAATAATCAGTTTGAATTCAAAAGATTTGATGGAGATATCAAAAGATTTGATTCAAATATATTTGGTGAGATCTCCTCTCAGTATCTTTGGTGAATCATGAATTCCTAAGAGTTAGGAATGTTTTTGATTTATAAAATTCCAGGATAAAATTGAGGGAGATAGGCGCATAGCTCTGTGGGTCCCATAGGAAGATTTGATCTTCCATTTGATTCTTAGAGATTGCATTTTGAATTTAAATTGAAATATTAAGGTAATATTTTAATTGTAAATTCAAGTCCTAAAATAATTATATTATCAAAATATTATGATTTTAGGAATATTAAATCACCAAATAATATATTTATATAAAGGGGAGCAAGTCGACTTGCCCCCCAAGTCTAACCCTAGCTCACTTTTGATTTTCTTCCTCCTTGGAGAGAGAGAGTGAAAATCGTACCTTTGCACCTATAGAGAGAGAAAGTCGATTTTGCTAAGAGTTAATCAACTTGGCTCAAAACTAGGGTTTGTGAGAATAGAGAATTTTAAGAAGGTGTTCTTGTGGGGCTTCTCTATTGCGCCACTTTAGTCCTTTTGTTTCAAGAAGGAGTTCTTGAGTTCAAAAGCTCTGTAGATTGGTCCCTGGTTCTTTTGGAGAAAAGAACGGAAGGCTAGCACCTTGGTGTCCGAGAAACTGTTTGTGTGGATCACCGGCAGAGGGAGAACACTGAGAGTGGACTCCTTGCACACACCTTGTACAACCAGCCGATTGAAACTCGTGAGGTATACCACTATCTAAAAGTTTTAAATTCTGCTAGCGGATCCGTTCGGGAATTCTAGGACTAGGCGCTTTAAAGTTTTTTTCTATTTTATGTTCCGCTGTGTTTTGGCGCCTAGGATTCCCAACAATATCCACAAAGCAAAGAAGGTGAAAAAACAGGTGTGCCCTGAAACTTGATATCTCAGAAGCTTATGATCTTCTTTCCTGGAATTTTATTGAGGCTGTTCTCATCAAGATGCAAGTTTCTAGTCACTGGATTTAACTTACTAAACAATGTTTCTCAACCGTCAGCTATACTATTTTGCTTAATGCTCACATTACAGGATCCTTCATTCCTCAAAGAGATCAAGGGGAGAATAAGATCAAGGGGATCCAGTTTGCTCCAACATTCTTTTTTTTATGCTCCAACATTCTTTCTTGCATGTTACATAAATTAGAAGGGGAGAATAAGATCAAGGGGATCCAGTTTGCCCATAAGGGCCCAAAGATCAGTCATCTTATGTACGCGGACGATACCATTTTATTTTTTGAAGCTACTCCTCAAGCTTGTGCCACTATAAAGCAAACTCTCAAAGAATATGGCTTCATGGCTGGACAAGATATTAGCAAGCAGAAATCTAGAATAGTTTTCAGCCCAAACACTTCGCGTGCTTTCAAAAAATTCCTTACTTCTACATTCAATGTTCCTTACAAGTCGCATCTGGGTAAATATCTTGGAGTCTACGTGGACAATGAGTTAAAAAATTCCAATTTCATTGATATGACCGAGAAGATAACTCAGAGACTTAGTGGGTGGAAAGTAAAGCTGCTCATAGAAGCAGGTAGACTTTAGCCCATCAAGTCATTTCTTTCGAGCACTCCTTTATACAGAATGGGCTCTTTCTCCTTCCCCAAGAAATACATTAATCCGATGGATTCTACGCTGATAAACTATTTCTGGGGATTCAAAGTCAAAAAATCTGCAATGCACCTTCTCCACAAAATTTGTTTGCTTAAACCTAAGTTGAGAGGAGGTTTAGGCATAAGATCCTTTGATTTGGTTAATCAAGCTATGTTGGCAAAGCAATTTTGGAGACTCCTTCACCATCACTCAACTCTCTTCAATCAATGGGCTTCTGCAAAATACTTCAAAGGTAACATAGAAAGTTTGCCTAAACCAACCTCTCAACCCTCTCTAGCTTGGAAAGGTCTTCAAAGTGCTATGCCTCTCATCAGAAATCATCTGTGGTGGCATATTGGTAATGGCGACAGTGTCAACCTACCTTCTCCTTTTTGGTGGCAACCAATCTCCTCCAATACAAGCCTCCAAGTTAAAGATTTCATTAATCAAGACACAGGCAGTTGGCAGCAGAACCTGTTGGAATCTCATTTCAGCTCAACAGATCAACAATCCATTTTACAGGTTCCTCTTTCAATTTTTTCAACAAAGGATAGTCTTTAATGGATTCATTCTTCAGATGGAAATTATAAAGTGTTCTTAAGATAAAATTTGCTTCTTCATGAGCAAGAAGCTAATCAGGCCCCGTCTTATCAAAGCCCTTCTTTGTTGTGGGATAACTTTTGGTGTATAAAAATGCCCCCGAAGCTCCTTCTTTTTATTTGGAAGCTCCTTCAAAAAGGCATTCCTACTTTAGAAATTCTACAGAAACATAATCTCAACATCCCACAAACTTGTCAATTTTGTGATTCAGAAGATAAATCTTTAGCTCATCTCTTCCTCACTTGCCCTTTTTCTAGAGTTGTACGATTTGGATCAGAGCTACAACTCTCTACTTCAGAGAATGACGTTGATTTTATTAAATGGGTCCAAGATAAGCTTTCCTTTTACTTAGTTAACAAAGACTTCTCAAACTCGTCTTGCTTACACTTTATCATAATTTTACATTCTATTTGGAAAACTAGGAATCTCATGCTTTATCAACAGAAAAAGTGGACTCCTATCCAGGTCATACAGTACAGTAGACACCAGTTGGATTGCATCAAAACCACCTATGCAGATATTCCTCATCTCACAAACAGCAAAAGAGCTTCAAAGACTAATTTTCAGTTAAAAAAAATTAACCAAGATGTCATTCGATCTAATGTTGTTACTTTCTTTTTCCTTCACAGAAATGGAGGATGTTTATGCATCTTGGCTCTCACTTTGAATCAGGGAAGATGGTAGGTACCGAAGATATGGAGAAACATTCATAGGCGGAGCAAGCTTTATTTTCTCTTTTGGTGCCTCATGCAGGTGTTTCATTTTAAGTGTCCAACATCAAAGTCAACAACAACACTCTCTGGATTTACAAAGACAAGGATATGGTCAACGGTTGAAGAATCCACGTTCAGCTCATCCTAACGTTTGTTTGCTACTGTTAGACATTATAAAGATCATACCTTCTCAGATGTCCTTCTTAGTTGTAAGCACTATCAGTAGGAATATCCTAAGGTTGTTGTTAGATTTTCTTCCTTATAGTTTTTTGTCTTACGACGAGTATTGTAATATTAGGTTCTAGTTTTCTTTTAGCTATAGTATAAAAAAAAAGGGTAAAATGCACTTTGGTACCCTGTGGTTAGGACCGAATTCACTTTGGTTCCCTGAAAGACAAAATTTGACATTTTAGTACCCTGAGGTTTGCGCCGTTAGCACTTTGGTACCCTGTAGTTATTTTCCGTCAAGATTTAACAAAAAGTGTTGACGTGGCTCAATCTTAGCCGTCGATTTTTACTACATCTTATAAGTTAGTTTCTATTGCAGCTTAAACCATATTTCACTCCTCAACAAGATTTCTTTTGTGCGTTTAGGTCCTCTCCCTTTGGTAAAACGTATCAAAACATACTTTTTTTTATAAATGATCAAAACATACTTGACTATTGATGTTTAAAATATTATACTTACTGCTAAATTTAATTTAATATTTTACTAAAATAATTATATTTACTGAATAACTTGCATGAAAAAATTATAGTTTTTATTATAATTTCATAAAAAATAAATATTTTAGTAATTTATTAAATTATTTAGTGAAACTAAATATTAATTATTTAATTTGTAAATTAATTAATGAGAATATTCTTCAAATTATTCATTTTTACTTTCAAAATTACATTTAAGTAGTTGTATTTTGTTAGTTGTCGAAACCAACAAATTAATCCTACTACTTTGAGTTCCTTAATTTTGCATATAGCGGTGAGTAGGGTCGATTCCAACGGGGAAGAATGACTAAGATTCAAGTTTAAAAATAACAATGAAACTTAAAGTGGAGTGGGTTGTGAATTATGATTCTGAATGATGAAAAACTAAAGTAAAGAGAAGTAAATTGGTTTGAGGATTCAATTAACAAAGTAAGTAAGAAAATGGTTTAAGGAAATTCAACAATAAAAACATCTAGCCGGGTTGTATATTGAAATGGAGTTTCTCATGTTAATCATTGACAAAACATCTTATAACCTTGAGTTGGCTTAGCTTGAAGAAAAATCAGATTTCATCAATATCTCACAAAAATCAGAAGTTGGAATCGACCTACCTTCATTTATCTCAAACTCTTAAGTAACAGACTCTCAAGTTCAAGAACAATTTAAGCAAGAGATGAACTAAGCCTAATTTAACTAGGTCTCAGTGGTGGTAGCTAAACTAGAGATTCCTTCTCATACTTTTGAAAATAGAAATGAAGCTATTCTACTAACAAAGCATGTGTCACTTCTCTAAACATCAAACAAAGATTTGAGCCTAGATGACAAGATTAATCATGAATGAAATACAATTAGGAGCTCTCTAACATAATCCATCCAAGACAATCATAAAATTAAATCAGAGAGAGAATCAAAACTCAAAGGAAAATAAGATTGCATTAAGATCAAAGTATAGTCTCAAAACATGATATTCTCCATATCTCTATACAACCAAGCTAGATTAGAGGTCTAGCCTCTAAGATTCATGACAAAAACGAAATTAAAGCTAAGGAAAATAAGAAAAACTAATGTAGATGAAGGTATGTTGAAGATGGCGGCTGAGTCTCTCCAAATTTGCTTCCCACGAGCTGCTCTCTGCTTCCTGCCTCCAAGTATGCGTGTCTGCCTTCCTCAAATCATCCTCCTCTTTAAATATGCTTCCCTTTCCAAAATAAAACCCTTGGCACATGATTGGCACATGACCACCACTAAATGAGTCTGAAAATTCCTCCAAATAGAAGGCTGAGGTGGCAGCAATTGATTGGGTCACTTAAAAGAAAGAAAGACAAAGTTAAAATTACTTCAGCAAAGAAAAGGAATTAGTCCTATGCCCATAGGACTTGAGATTAGGCAAAATTAAAGAAAGAAGAGGCATCCAACAAAAGTATAATTAAAAAGGCAATAAAGTGGATTTAGTGACAGATAAAATGGGACAATTTGGTCTGGAAATAAGCATAATAGAGCTGCTAACATATTTGAATGAGTATGACTAAATTGCATTTATTTTCCAGATTTAAGACTGATACGTAATTTTTTTTTCTATTTTCCAAAATGGCATTTTGACCACAAAAAGGTTTTGTAATTTTTATTTTAGTCCTCAAATATCATGATCTAGGTACTTTTGAAAGATTAATGTGAAGAGATTTGGTTCAATTAACAAGTGATGTTCACCGGTATCATACAAGATTAGAAGGCAAAAGAATCATTTTTCCCTCCAAATTTTACATTAATTTTTAATTTCATCTTTAGTATTTTTCTTTGTTGTCAATTGTATTGTCAAAATTTTACATTTTGATCGATTTTATCCTTTGACTAACTTTTTTCAATAAATTAACGATAAATTTCATTGTGTTTTTCAATTCGAGTTAGGATTTAAATTTCTTTCTCTATCAATTTTATATTACTTGTCATTAGTTATACAAAATCTATTGTTAATGCCAACAAAGGTTGGACCAATTGGTAAGGAGTCGACTCATAACCCACACAAGGTCGTTTGTTTGATTCATGATGCCAATTTGAGAGCTTTGTTGGTAGACGATCTGTAAGTACCTCTATAAGCACTCATAGAGCCTGGAGGCATGTCTTGGCCTTAGTGAGCCCCCGTGGCCCAACTCACCTAAACTTTTAGTTAACAAAAAAAATTTATGGTTAATATTTGGTTAAAAATAAGAGCAAACCATAAAATCAATAAAAATATATCTTTATAAATATATCTATAATTACGTATACAATTCTGTATAAATTAATAAGTATGTTAAATTATACTTAGGTATTCTGTGATTTTGTCATATTTCACTATAATATCCTAGGGTTTAAAAAGTGACATTATGTTACTCTGTAATATTCTTCGTTAACACTTGGTACCCAGAGCTTTAATTTCATTAAAAAAAAATATCGGAATTTGGCATTTCTTGGACTATTTCATAATTTTAACCAACTTTAGGAGATAAAAAGAAATTTTAATGCAAAAAAAAAAAGATGTTGAATTACTGAAACATCCCAAAATATCTAAATCTCATCAAAACAGTCCTTATAAAAAAGGATTTTATGGGCGGTAAAATTTGAAGTATTAAGTTCTTTCCTTCAAATTTTACCGCCCATAAAATCTGTCATTTTACATACCAAAAACCGCAGAACTTTTTAACACAAAACACACTACTTTAGCTAATCTACTCTCATATATATCCTCGTGAATGATAGAAAATGATTCATTGGGTCCACGTGGATACATTCTCTTGTTGAATCTTCACACGACACATTATTTAATTCATAAATTCTACAATATCCACACAAATAAATCCTAATAATAACCAATAAGTTATAACCATTTTTAGCCAAATGTATTAAGTATATATTAACTGAGTGCTATATATGCGTATGGGTTGGTGTATAAATTGCTTTGGTAAAGCTTCAAGAATAACACAAATCACAACAAAAACATCAAATAGAGAGCCATATAATATATATATAATGATGATGAAGATGAAGGGCAGCAAGTTGATTTGGTTTCTTCTAATTATCACCATTCTGGTTTCAAACACGAACTTTCAGAAAGTGCAAGCAGGTGACGACACTTTTTATGACAAACTATGCAAGATAAGTGGAAATTTACTGATTGGCTGCAACAAAAATTCCGAAGGACACTCAAAACGACGATGGCAACGAGGTTGCAATCCGATTACACGATGTCGTGTAATCCCTCCTTCTAGGCGTGTAATTCCTACTCCTGCCTAGAAGAATCACATCTCTTTTCCTTTTTATCTAAAAGGAAATACTACTATATATCTATGTTTGCTGCCTTAGGTATCATTCTATCTCACTGTTCTACAAATTATTATAAATAAAATAATTCCTTTGGTTTATAGATTATCCAGTAAAAATTATAGGACAAACTGTAAATTTCGTCTCATATCTTTTCCTCAGTTCCCAATTTAGTTTTATATTTTTATTTGGACAGTATTACTACAAAATGTATCTTCTCCGATAATCATATTGTTTCCAAATCCCGATGCAAAAAACACATTCAAATCTTGAAATATTTGTAAAAAAAAAAGCCAAAATTCCTAAAAAAAATAAAAACAAAAATTAATTTTCTAATTTTTAAGATAAAACCGTTGGAACCCAATTTCATCACAAAAGAAATAAATTTTCTTTCAACCTCTTAAAGTATTAAAATTAAGGGTAAATTACACTTTAGTACCATGTGGTTTGGTTATATTTCACTTTGGTACCATGTGGTTTAAAAAGTGACACTTTGATGTCCTTTGGTATTCTCCGTTAACACTTTGCTACCATTTTGAAGTTATTTTGTAATTTTAACCATAACAAATTTTACAAAAATTATATATATATTCGTCACTTGTTCTTTAATCACAACTACAAAATTTTAAATAAATAGAGTACACATGACAAAAACTGAACACTTAGAAATAATAGTAAATAGAGTTATTTAGTAACAAATAATACACAAACCAAGCTTGTTGGTCTAATAGTTAGCTCACTAGGTTGGTCAAATAAGTGCCGATGATTTGAATAAAATTAATTAATTTAAAAAATTATAAAATACTACTGTTAAATTTTTTTATTAAATTTAATAAAATTTTATTAAATTTTATAAAATACTGTTATTTATATATATTATTATATTATATATATATATAGATATGGGGAGGCCCAACGGCCTCCCCTTAATTAATTGAAATCGTGCCCTTGGAGTACAATTTCAAGGACTGACGCATTTCAGTCCTGAAATCGTGCTTCTTGGGCACGATTGAAGCACGATTTCAGTACCGATATGATACTGTCAGTACTGAAATCGTGTTTACAGAGCGCGATTTTAAAGAAAAAATTAAGTATTAAAATTGAGTTCAGCAGATGCGTATCCCATTTAGGGAAATAAGAAAATTCGTTGGGTATCGAAATACATAATATAATTTTGTGTATTATTTTAATAAAAAAACCCTTACTTGAAGGCTAAAAATATAAAAAATTGAAAACTGTTAAGAGTAACATACTAATACTTGTTCAATCACACAGGATAAATGATTGACTAACAACGACATAATTTTTATCCTCTATAATTTTTCTTGAATTTGTTTTATGAACTTCAATAATGAATCACCAGAACCTACATCTTTGATGATATCATTGAAGGAGAAAGCATCATTTTTGTCTTCAAACTTTACATTATTTTCAATTGCATCCTTAATTTTTTTTACTATCAATTATGTCCTCAAAGTTTCGTATTTTGGTTGATTTTATTATTTGACAAATTTTTTTCAATAAATTAATAATAGATTTCATTATGTTTTTTAATCTGAGGTAAGATTAGAATTTTGTGATCAATTTTATATTATATATCATTAGTTACATAGAATTTATCGTTAATATTGACTAAATTAAATATGAACAAATGATAAAATCGACTAAAATGTGAAATTTTAGGGACACAATTGACAGCAAAAAAACCTTTGGGGACAAAATTAAAATTAAAGTAAAATTTAAGGAGGAAAATGATATTTTTGCCTAAAATTATAAAAATCCAGTAATTATAACTAATTATACATACATGTAAGCTAAAATTGTATATAAATTAATGATAGATTTCATCGTGTATTTTTAGTATGAGATAAGATAAGATTTTTTTTTCTATCCATTTTATAATAAGGAAACTGTTTTTGGTGAATCTGAAAAAGTTTTTTAAAATATAATTTCATCATCCCTCTTGGTTGTTTCTTGACTAACAGAAGAGATTCTACAATATCCACAGAAATCAATCATAATAATAACCAATTACCAAAATAAGCCCACCATTTTTAGCCAAATGAAACTGTGTGTTATGCATATGGAATGGGTTGGTGTATAAATAATTGCTTTGGTAGAACTTCAAGAACACGTACAAATCACAACAAAAACATAAAATAGAGAGTCAGATATATATTTATGATGATGATGATGAAGATGAAGGGCAGCAAGTTCATTTGGTTTCTTCTAATTATCACCATTCTGGTTTCAAACAAGAATGTTCAGAAAGTGCAAGGTGACGACACTTATTATGAGAAGCTATGCAAAAAAACTGGGGGAGTTTTACCGAAAGGTTGTGACAAAACTCCCAAAGGACCAAAAGAAAAAGATCCCAAAGCAGCAAATCCATATCAACGAGGATGCAGTCATATTACAAGATGTCGTCCTTCGGGCTAGAAGCATCACATCTCTTTTCCTTTTTTTATTTTTCTAATAAATGTCATGGACATCCTCGGCTATATGTATAACGATTTAAGCGAAAATTAATCTTATTCAAACTACAAAGACGAAATAAATGTAATAATTCCGTTAGATATCATCTATCCTAACTCTGTTAGGTATCATTCTATATATATGTCACTGTTCTACAAATTATTATATAAATGAAATAATTCCGTTTGTTTATAGCTAGATTATCCAAAAATTATATTATAAAGTATAAAAATCACTTATCTTCAGTATTCAATTATCATTCTTCATTTATTAAATCTACAAAAATCTCTTTCCATCACATCATTTTTCACCTAATTTTCTTTTTAATATTTTCATTTTATAAATTATTATTAATTTTTACTTATAATTTTCTTTAATATTTAATAAAATATAATAATAATTTATTTTTTATTTAGTATTAATTAATA
>QANZ01034347.1:241972-256464 GCA_003254925.1 Chamaecrista fasciculata
AATAATAATAATAATAATAATAATAATAATAATAATAATAATAATAATAATAATGTTAAGCGCAAATTTATCATTTTTACCATCAATTTTTGATAGAGACAGGAGTACCACTGAAAACAGAGGAAAATAGAGGGAATTATTAATATTATTACCTTTTTTAAGAAAAAACATGAAGTTTTATAAATTATATTATTAAAACAATCCTAATGACATTTATAGTCACTTAAATAACTCTAAACTAATAATGCACAAGAATATCAGGCCAAAAAAAAATAATACACAAGAATAACAAATAAATAATATTAAATTAAAAAACAAATTAAAGGCATCATTGGGCGTATTTATAAAATGAAAATAGAATAAATATCTTCATCGTTTTTAATTATGCTAACAAAAAATTTACTATTATCTTTCTTACATATCGGGAAAAAATGATTTTTAAGTTTGTAAATGTCATAAATTATTTTATTAATATGATGTATATGTCAAATTCACTTTGATGCTTTAAATTTAAATCATTTTAATGTTGGATTTGAATATTTTACTAAAAAAACCATAAATAGATTTTAAATAAAAAAAAACTGTCACCGAACAAAGTTATTAAAGATTTGACTTATTTTTAAAAAATATAAAAATGAAAGAAGAAAAAACAATTTAAGACAAATCTGAAGAAGAAGAAGAAAAAGGAGGAAGAACTGAGAAAGAAACAAAAAAGTGGGTCTAGGGTGTTCTAAAAAATAATTAATATTATTACCTACAAATTAATAGGAAATTGATGCAAATAACGGGGTTAGGTCAAATCCATTATTCAAGCAACAGAATAACTAGTGAACTACCTAGTCTACTTGCAAAATGTTGATGAGAACTTTCTTTTCAACTATATTTTATTATGAGTTGATGTAGACTCATGATTTTACCTTGGACATCCTATTTGCGTAATGATTCATTGAGCCTACTTTCAACAATGGGTACTGTTAAAAAATTGATGGGTAATGATCAATTCATTCTTTTTCAGCTTATCTCCCAAATTGATTCTTTTTTGTTGATTAAGGATTTCATTTGCAACAATTTGATTTAATACTTTGTGGTTATCTTTAATCTAAGGAATTCAAGCTTATGTCATTAGTCAGTTGTACCATTCAGATTTAATTTGGTTAATGCAGAAATTGCACATGTTTAAGTTGTAATGTCCATATCTAAACTCTAGATTATTTACAAGCCAACCTTTTGCTGCATTGCTACTTCTTACAAGACTTCTAAGTTTTACCCCATTTTCCTTATGCTTTCAATCTTTTCCACAAACATCATCACCCTTTCTTCCTTCCCCAACTTTTGCTAAATGATCTTTAACTTAAAAATTTTGATCAAGTGAAGAATTATAATGATATTTGAGTTTTTACATGTCTAGTTCTAGTTCTTCATATAAAACATACAGAGACTTAAATGAACTACTAATTATTTAGTCATAGAGACTTAAATATTATATTAATGACTATTATATGATTAGATCCCCACAAATATATGGATAGTATGGACATAATTGTTGGGTTTTCATTCAAAGTCTCACATTGAGTAGTTTTGTAATAGATGAGTGAAAACATATATAAAGGTTAAGTATATTTTTCATCCCAAACTTTACATTAATTTTTAATTTTACCCTAAAAATCTGTTTATTGTCAATTTTGATTTGCACCCGAAGTTTCATATTTTAGTTGATTTTATTTTTTGTTCTTATTTTATCTAATGAATTAATATCATATTTTATATGACTAATGACATATAATATAAAATTATTAAAAAAATCAAAACTTAGATTCCATAAAATAAAATATCCTAACTTAAATTGAAAATCACAATAGAATCCGTTATTGATTCGTTGGATGATGATAAATGAAGTTTTAAATTGACTAAAATTTAAAACTTGAGGACGAAATTGATAGTAAATAAATATTGAAGACGAAATTAAAAATTGATGTAAAGTTTGAGAACAAAAATAAATTTTTTTATATATAAATTATAAATAGGTAAGACATATTAATTTCTATTTTCTACATTAGAGTTACACACTATATTAACCTCTTAGGCCTTAGCCAAATAATTGTATGGGTGTGAAAGAAAGGAGTTTACAAGTTTTCTGTTTAAAAATTATATAGTACTCATTTGTTGTGTGTGTGTGTGTGTGTGTTTTTTTTTTTTACTCTTCTCTTTCTTTATTATATAGTTACTTGCCTAACAATAACTTGCAAGGCTCTTCTGTTTCTTTCTGCTAATGCCTTGTGTGTATAAGGGAAAGATCCGTAAAAATCAACTCAAAGTACAAAAACATACAACAAATGAGTAATTTTCACCCAACTAGAAATTAAAGTCAAGCAACGAAACAAAAAGTATAGCCTTCTATTTTCTAGCTTTCACACCCAAACAAATATGCTTTGCAAGAGAAGAATGGAGAAACCAGACCTACCCACTTGTCTACATGTAATAGGTAGGAATTGAAGTCAAAGTTTACCAACAAAACCAAAGCCAAAAGGAGTAAGAAGAAAGAGAAATCAAAGTGTCATGGAAGAAACTACTAGTTATGGTATTCACAAACAACTTTTACACTTGCTGTATAAAGTATAAACAGATCTATTCTGCAAAACTTGAACTCATAAGAGAGACAGAGACTGAGTTATCTAAGTTGAAATTAACAGTGATTGATATAGAAAAGTGCATTTTTTTTAAGATTGTCAAGTTAAAAGTTTCAGCTCCCAAAAGAAAATGCAACAATAATAAAAATGACTAAAATCCGATTTTGGTCCTTCACATATTAGTTTATTTTTCAATTTAGTCCCTCATAGATTTTTCTTCTTAATTAAATCACTCACAAATTGTTTTGATATCAATGACAATCACTCTATATAATATTTAATTAAATTTGTAAGATATTATTGGTAATTAAAAACATAATATCATTAGTTAATAATATAATATTTTAAATAACAAACAAATTTTATTTTCTTATCAATGAAATAAATTTGTAAAAGAATCTATAAACTTCATTTAAAAGGTTAAAAAATTAGAATATTACTTATAATGATTAACTTTGATAACGAAAAAATATATGTTTATGTGAAAATCAACACAATATTTTATTGACAATAGTGTTACAGATAGAAGGACTAAAATTGATGACTAGACAAATTGTGGGGGACTCAATTGAGAAAAGGAATCTAAGAGGGCCAAATTGAGAAAAAATGATTATGTGAGGGATCAAAATGAAATTTTAGTCTAATAAAATACCCACTAGATGAATATTCTCTGGGGTCTACTTGGTTGTAGAAAGCAAGATAGTTGGGTAGAGGGACAAAGGTATGAGGAGGAGCCCAAGATGTTAGCCTTGCAACTTAATCCTTAACCTCCACTATGCTTTAGCTTTGTTTATTCATAACCAAAGAAAGCATACAACGCTTTAACTTCACTTCTACTCAAAAACCCATAAAACCTCATTCTCTAAACCTCTCTCTTTTGCAATGTCTTCATCATTCTGTTTTTCTGTACAAAACATTTCATACTCTTCTTTCTTTTACACATTCAAGCCTCTTTCTTTCTTTTCATCGCCATCTTCTTCCTCAATATGATCCCTTCAGCCATAATGAAACCTCCAAGAGGAAAATTGCCTCTGCCCATCATTGTCACCACCATTTGTGTTATTTTCTTCATACTTGTTTTGTATGCAGAGAGACTCAGCTTTCTCTCTTCCTCCTCCATCTTCAAGCTCAAATCATGTCCTAGAAGGAGCTCTAAACTAAAATCCAGTAAGTCAGCTTCATGAAACTTAAGCCTCTCGTTCATCTTTGCCTCCTCTGCTAAACTTAATTACCATTTTATTTTAGTTCAAATTATAAAACTATTTAATATATATATTTTTCAAGTAAAATATCAATTTAATCTTTTGAATATACAGGTATTGTTAGTTTAGTCTGTAGATTTTTTAAACGATTGATTTAGTCTCAAAAAATTCTTGACTCATTGCAATTTAATCCCTCTAGGAAGGATAATTGTAAGGTATTCATGGAAGGACTAATTTACTATGAATCATGATTTTTTTAATACTCAATCAAATATTTCAAAAAAATCAAGGACTAATATGACAACCCTCATATAATCTAAGGACTAAAATTTTAGTTTACTCTTTTTTGTCTATCATGATAATAGACACAAACATTCCCTTCTTTGTGCTATCACTATTAACAAATCTTTTTTATACCTAAAACAAAAAATTATGGACATTTTCCTCCCAAAAAAATGACATTGGATCTATAATCACTAAAATATTAGCTACTCAAATTCTTTAAAAGTAACATCTAAAATATTAGTTAGACATGTTCTTTATCTAGACCATTAAAATAAACAGATAAAGGATACTCATGATTCATAGGGAAAAAAAAATGTTTGTGCATTTTTTTTTCGTAATAAAGGAAAACAGCCACATATATAATTCAACTATTTCACAAAAACAGAACAGGACAACATTTTACATATTTTTAAAAGTAGAAGTCCAGATCAGAGATTTACCTGACCCCACTCGGTGGCTGTCATGTTTCTTACCAATCGGATTATAATCTAACAGGATATATATATACTGTTATGACATATTTTTAAGAACCAAATTGTTAATTTACTCTTTTCTTTCTATGATGAAAAATACACAAACCTTCCCTTCTTTGTGCCATCACTGATAACAAATCTGAGATATCCTGCAAATAAAAAATGACATTGGATCTTTGACAAACGTTAAATTTAAAATTGGGGTTAATTATAGATTTGTCGGGTGTTTTTTGGTTTTAAAGAGATTTGTGCCTTTTTTTTCATATTAAAGGAAAATAGCCACATAAATAATTCAACAATATCACAAAAACAAAACAGGACAACATTTTACATATTTTCATAAGTAGAAGTTCTGTTTCTTACCAATCTGACTATAATCTAACAGCATCTATATATATTACTTTTATTTGATCTAACAGATGAGAAAAAAGCAGAGGAAGAAGCTGCAGGCTCAGTTCTTGATGATAGGTTCGACTTTGACCCAGAGGAGTGCAATGTCGCCAATGGAAAATGGGTGTTCAACCGTTCAATAAGGCCATTGTACACAGACAGAACCTGTCCTTACATAGATAGACAATTCTCTTGTGTCAAGAATGGAAGGAAAGATTCTGATTATCGCCATTGGGAGTGGCAACCAGAAGATTGTACCTTGCCTAGGTAACTAACAATAATTTCTTATAGTTTTCTTAAATTCCGCTATTTTTATGTACACATATGTGTAATTCTGTATTAGTTCAACCGGTCCGACCAGAAATCGATGCCTAATCAAAGAATTATAAAATCGACAACCCAAAGAATCAGTCAAGCACCGGAAAAATCAATAAAAATCAGACGGTTTAACAGTTAAATCGTTTCATGGATTTTTATTTTTTATGTTCCAAGCCAAAATCATGTTGTTTTATTATGGTTTTTAGCTACAAAAAGTTACAATTTACGGGTATGTTTGAATTGGGGATTAAGAAGGAGAATGGTATGGAGGGGACTTGATTGGAAAGTAGAAAATTGGAGGGGAAGATAACGACGAATAAATTTTCAATCCCCCATTCTCCTCTATCTTCATAAATTGCAAATACATCAAATTGAAGTATTTTGGAGGATCCAAATAAATGGAAGGATTATGAAAGCTTAACCTCCCCCACCCTTCCCTTCCTTTTTTTTCCAATCTTTTCCCCTCCTAATTGGTAAACAAGCCGTTGAAAATTTTGAATATCAAATTTTGAGATATTAGATATATAATATAATTGGAGATAATCTTAGTTTTCACAGCAATAGAAATTACAACAAAAAAAAAAATGGATAATTTTCCAGAGGCTCGAGATAATTTAAGACTTTTCATGAAATATATGAAATTATTTTGTATCATACATATTGTACTATTTTTTTATAAATTTTAAATAAATAAAATCATGAAGAATTCATTCGTTATTGAGTTTAACTGATGTGATCCATATTCTCTGTGTGATGACTGTACTGTATATGGTAGGTTTGATCCAGAACTAGCTCTCAAGAAACTTAGAGGGAAGAGGCTTCTATTTGTTGGGGACTCATTGCAGAGAAATCAGTGGGAATCTTTTGTCTGTTTGGTTGAATGGGTTATACCTGAAAAACAGAAGTCTATGAAACGAGGGCGTGTCCATTCAGTCTTCAAAGCCAAGGTATTCATATTCTGACTGTTTAATAGATATTCAAAGACAAATTCATCAAAAGCATTAGTTTTGCTGGTTAGGAAAAGAGAGTAAACTTATTTTTTTAGTCCTTTGAATTTATTTCGAGACTACGATTTAGTACTTAAATATTGAAAATATACATTTTGATCCTTAATATTTTGCAAATGTCAACTATTTCGTCCTTGAAATGTTATCTGTGGGGACTAAATAGTTTATGTTTATACAAAAATCATGGAATAAATCATAATTTTGAGATAAATTCAAAGACTAAAAATTGCATTTTCTCTAAGAAAAGATGTTACCTCTTTCATAGAGAACCACCCATTCATCATACGGGTAAACCGCTTTTTTAGTCACTACATTTGTCCTGAAATTGGGATTTAGTCCCTGGATATTAGAAATATATTTTTTGGTTTATGATTTTATTTACAAACTTCAACTACTTAATCCCTGAAACATTACCTGTGCATACTAAATAGTTGTTGATGTTTACAAATTATTAAGGACCAAAAAGTGTACTTTCAATTTCCAAGGATTAAATTGCAGTTTTGGAATAAGTTTAAGGACTAAAACATAAGTTTTCTCTTTCAGACTGACCTGCGTGGCCTTAAGATCAAGAAGTGTAACTAGAGATGCTTTGAATAGAGCCTGCTCATTCCGAAAGCATTAACTGCTAAACTGAAAAATTCAAGCTAATGATTTCACATTTGTGTTGTGTAGGAATATAAAGCAACTATAGAATTCTACTGGGCTCCATTCCTTGTGGAATCCAACACTGATATACATATCATAGGAGATCCAAAGAAGAGGATAATAAAAGTAGATGAGATTGCTGAGCGTGCTAAGAACTGGACTGGAGTGGATATCCTTGTTTTCAATACCTACGTTTGGTGGATGAGTGGTCTCAGGATTAAGGCTCTGTAGGTTTTCTCTGAACCTATCTAAAACTTACCACATAGAAAATTTAGAATTTAGATCATCTGAAGTGTGATATTTGATGCAGTTTGTGCAATTTAAAAAGATAGGAAAAGGTAGAGAGGAAAATAATGGACCTCAAAATAATAAAGTGTATGGGATTATAACTTTCTCTCTGTCTCTCTTTCTATCTCTCTCTGAACTGTACAAACTGCACCAAATATCACACTTTAGAAGATCTAAATCTAGAAACTGACAGAGTTCATACTTTCATGCAGAATTTCTTTGGGTGTTCTAAGAATTTCTATGCTAATGGTGTAACTGCAGATGGGGTACATTTGCCAATGGAGAAGAAGGATATGAAGAATTTGATACAGCAGTGGCTTATAAGTTAGGTCTGAAAACATGGGCCAATTGGGTGGACTCTAATGTCAATCCCAACAAAACCAGGGTCTTCTTTACAACCATGTCTCCTACACATACAAGGTAAGATATCTCAATCTCTCAAAATAAAACTTCACTTGCAAACTTAAACTTCTAAGTCAAGCAATTCTTTCACCAACACTATTAATACCATTGAGGCATTTTATCAAACACCTAGAATGCAAGAAGTTAAAGCAAAACACAAAGCACTACAAAACTCACCATTTCATTGTTCTTCAGAGCCGCAGATTGGGGAAACATGAATGGCACGAAATGCTTCAACGAAACAAAACCAGTGAAGAAAAAGAAGCATTGGGGAAGCGGTTCAAATAAGCAGATGATGAGCGTGGTGTCGAAAGTGGTGAAGAAAATGAAAGTGCCAGTGAATGTAATAAACATAACACAGATATCAGAGTACAGAATCGATGGTCACTCATCAGTGTACACAGAAACAGGAGGGAAATTGCTAACCGATGAAGAAAAAGAAGACCCAAAAAACGCAGATTGTATACATTGGTGTTTGCCGGGAGTGCCTGATACTTGGAATCAGATATTTTTGGCAATGTTATAGTCAATAATACTCAAACTCAATGGTATATACAAACATGTGAACAAAAAGTTCCAATTTGGGTTTTTCTTTTTTTTAATTTTTTTATTGGTGGCATGAAGATGTCAAATTTATGAAGTGACGTGCTCATTATTCATTGTTCATTAGCATTTTTTTTAACCAATGTTCATTAGCATTTGTTTGAGATAAATATGCACATGCTTCATGAAAAAAAAAATGTTGGCCATGTATATGCACTACTATACTTGAGCCAAATGCACCCGTTTCAAATATGAACTAACCATTAAGGATTAAATTCAGCAATTTTCTTGTGTCTTATTTTTTAAAATTATATATATGGATTTTGCTATTAAAAAAACCCACAACTATATATATGGATTTAATCCTTATTTTAGCACATTTTTCTTTTTTTTTTGAAAGCATCATGTCAAACTATATTATAGAAAAGCCATACGGCACTTACAATCGGTCAGAGAACTACAATTTGATAAAACAGAAGAAGAACAATTTGTAAACATTGTTGAACTATAATAACAAATTAAAGTACAAATGATCCTATCTGCAGGATGAAAGTCATCACCGATCTTGGTGTTGCCAACAAAATGTTTACCATGATACTCTCTGCCTATCAGAAAAGTAGTGTTCGTCCCAAATGTATATGTCATAGACTCTTCCATCAATTTGTTGAAACACTGAATACTTTCTGACATATATGCTCAGGTCAAAATCACGATCTAGTATTGGAATAGGATCTCTCACAAAGAAAGATTAAAACCAGAAATAGATCTGGATGAAACCACCACTAAAATAGGGGGACAAAGATCTGACTTATTCAATGAAAAACCTAAAAACACAAGATGAAAAATAGGGAGGAATTGCAATTAATACAATCCCTCCCTATAAAACGAACAAATTACAAAGAAGAACCTGGGTGGAAAAGATCGGAGAAAAATGGAGAAAATCGCCAGCGGTTGTGCAGAGCAGTTTTCATATCTTGGGTCCCTATGACGTTAAGAACCTTCGTATCTTGTGCAAAGCACATTTTTCAAACTAACAAAAACTATATATATGGATTTTGCTATAAGAAAAAGTGAAAAACCCACAACTTAAGTTATGGAGTTTTTTTTGTCTTATTTTAGCACATTTTTCAAAATATTCAATAAAAATTAAAACCAAAAAGAAAATAGAGGAGAGAAGAGAGAGAGAGAGTGACGCAAAAATCTTATAATTTAAGCTATAGAGTTTTTTATAGCAAAATTCTATATATATATATATATATAAAGAATACAATTTGATAAAAGACTTTTTATCAACCTAAAATCTTATTTGAGTAAATTTTTTAAAAAAATGAGAAGTTAAAAATAAATTAAAATATAATTTTTTTAAGAAGTTCATTTTTATAATTTTCATTTAAAGTACTTGTAAAAACTATTCTTTTAATTTATTTTAATAATTAAAAGTATTTTTGTCATTTTATATTCCAACAACTTTAAAAATTAAAAAAACTAATGTTTAACTCAAAAAAAATTATATTTTACAAGTTTATCCAAACAAGTTGGTAATTTCTTTTAAACTTTTAACTTTTTCTATCCATAAATGTACAAGCAATGGGCTTTACAAGCCCGGCCCAACTGATTTCCACGGTTTTGGCTTGAGTATAAATCCTTGGAACTTCCTGTATAGACTTCCTAAACCCTAGTTTGTACCAGTAAAGTGTTCATAAACCTTTGATTTCTCGATTCCCATCGTCTGGCTCTTTATATAGAACATACGGATACCCTTACATTTCGCAATTCGCATCGTGTTGGCTTCAAGAAGCATTGGGGTATCGCTTTGTGATACCCATTTTTCGATTGTCCCATACATATTCTCTTGCATCTTCCTCTGTTGCTCAATTTACCTATTATCCCATCCAGGTTTCGAAATCTTTTACGAATTTCTTGATTTCTTATGTATTGTTTTATGTTTTGGTCCGAATAAATCTTATTAAACCTTATATAGAAATATAGTTATTCCTGTCTGTTTTTCACGAATAGCTTTTTTTTTTTTTCACGATTAGCTTATGATGAACATCTATTTGAAATTTTTATTCTGGAATTCATGGTTCTGGGTTTTGTTGACTTTGTGTGTGTTCTCTCATATTCGTATTTTTTATGCAGCTTCGGTTTGAAGGGTGGCAAACATGGCAGGTGGTGGAAATTTTTTGCATAGAGTAATGTCCTATGTGGTAAATGAATTGATTGTGAACGGTCTTGCAAATAGGTACTCTTTACCTCGTTTCTTTTTTTTTTTCTTTGCATTATTATTTGAGTTGTATGTTTACTTAATCATAAGCTTCTTTCTCTGGCCACCTGGAAAATTATTTCCCGCGTGGCTCGTTCCATTGAAGCGAGAGAGCCTCAAACTTCTCAATCATAATGTTTGGTGCAACATGATTGCATCGAGACTTAGAGAGTTTGTGAGATTATGCTGCAATGGCAATGTTTATACTAATTAGAAAAATATTTTCTTTCATGATGGTGAACTCATCTAAGAATTACTTTTGGACTATTTTGATACTATTGGGGCCATTTTGAAAGTTTGTCTATCGCTCTCGTGTGATTTCTGATTTTTAAATCTTGTTTTCCTTCAATATAAAAGGGGTGTTAACATATTGGAATTTCATACTTTCAGTTCGTTGACTGAAAGTTAACCAAACCCTTGACCTGGTAGTGAGTTGAAAGGGAAACTCAACCTGTATATTTCCATCTTTGTTGTAATTTTCCTTGTAGTGCTCATGCATAGTTTGATAGTATTTCTGCTTTTCTTAAAGAGCATTGGATGATTCACAATCATATGCAGTTGTGTACCTTCAAAAGATGACTTGATTTATAAGTTTAATCAGGTATCCATTAGAACATCATCTGAAATTTTACTGGTTATTCTATCTGTATAGATGTTTACTACTTGGCTAGGGTCTAGATGCATTTGTATCCTCATTTTCTGGCTGTTGCCTGTTTCTGGTAATCATTGGTCATTGACATAAGCCGATGATGTCTCCATATACGTAGGCTTGTCATGATTGCTAAGATGATATGAAAAATTATCATTCAAAGGACTGAGGCTTTATTTTTGTCCTGATTATCTGACTTTGATGACTTATTTCTTCATCTGTTGAGTGTTTTTGAGGCTTTCAGCTGGGTGATGTTCTTGTGAAGACATATTAGAGTAGGCATAGCTATTAATATACCTGTCATGATTCCATCTAAGATTCTGAAGCACTTCAGTTGTTCAGTTTCTTATTTAGCCTCATTTTTTAGGTTTGCTTTCTTTCTTCCCTTCATTTGAGTTCTAAAACAACTATTGTCAGCTCTTGCCACCTGGGTTCTTTGGTGCTTTGAAGTTTACTATGTTTTTTGTGATTTTACTGTTACATTTCTTATGGTTATCATTCTCTTGCCGTTTATCAGCCCTACTTTTCAGAGGTTTGCAGTGAGAACATCAAAGAGAATTGAAGACATCTCAAATAAAGGTATTAGTAGCAAAGTAATAAAAATGTGGTATTTTGTTTTTTGGCTTAAAAGTCACAGCTTGATCTGAATGTTAATGAATTCTTGGCAGCTACGCAGAAGAAGCAGGAGCTAGCTGAGCAGATAAAGGATATATCAAAAAAATATGGAGGTAGCTTTCACTCATTACATTTTAATCTTCTATGTACAATGAGACTGCCCCTTAATTAATTGTGGATGGACCTCCTTAGGTTAAGTTGAGGGAAGCCTGCTTTTTAGCCTTTAAAATATGTTCCAAAATTATGATTTAATCCATGGATATTGGAAATACAATTTCTGGCCCTTTTTTAACAAACATCAACTATTTAGTAACATTTTGGGGACCAAAAAGTATATTTCAAGTATAAAATCATTGTTTTAGGACAAATTTTGGGACAAATAATAGGCTTACAATTTAGTCATTTTTTTGGAGTTTTAATGATGATGGACAAGAATGGTCATTAATGGAATGGAATGAAATAGAGTGGAGTGGAATGACTTGAGTAGATATGTTATTTGAGAGATTTAATTGAGGAAAGGGACACCTATTAATCTTGATTGGGAGTTATCATTAATGGAAAGATATAGTATTCTTTTTTCTTATATTATAATGTCTTAGTAAATTCAGGCGTGTGCCTTTTTATGGCCTCTTGCCTTAGGCATTTTAGGGGCTTGAGGCGCCATTTGCCCTTGACTACCTTGAATGAAATATTTGACAAATGCTATTAACTTAGTTTGATTTTTTCAGCATTTAGATGCTCTATTTTGATTAGTGGTTAAACTTGGTATTAGTTATTTTATATTGATGATGCATTATGGTAAGTGTGCAGTACATGATAATTGGCTTACTTTATTATATTATAGTGGCCACTTTTTATTATATCTGAAGGTGTGCGTTTTACTGGTTTATAGCTTGGAATCAGTAATTACTTTTTTTTTTGTCAATCACGAAAAGGAATTAAGTGATTGGAGAGAGCACCTTGTTAAACATACACACTTATATCAGTCTGATGTTTTTTATCATATAAATCAGTTTATCCCATAATATATAAGCTGGTTTATCATAATATGTTCAATAATAAAAGTTTAAGGGCCTGTTTGGGAGCAATTGCATTTCAATCCAAGTTCATCCAAGTGATTGAGATGAGATGATGTTGTAATGGGATGAGATGAGATGATGTATTGGTGTTTGGGTGATTTTAGAGAAAATGATGTTAAATAGGGTGTGAAATTATATAAAAGGGTATGTAATGATTGTGGTTGGTTGAAATAGATTTATAGATTTTTTTAATTTGTATAGGGGTAAAAATGGTAGGAAATAATGAGATGAGATGGAGATAATGAGATAAGATGAGATGAGATGATAGGTATTTGATGGTGGGTTGGATGAGATGATATTGAGATTAGATGCTCTTGGAAAACGTGAGGATGAGATATTTTTTGATGAAGGGTTTAGGGTCAATCTCATTGGATGAGATGATGGACCAAAATGAAAATAATAAAATTATTTTAAGATTACAATTTGGTCTATAAATTTGTACCGGTCCAATTAATCAATCCCTAACATGTGTAAATGATAACTCGGGGCCTGTAGAAAATCCCGGTCATCAATAATCGAGTCTATTTATGAAATTCAATGACAAAAAAATAACAAAGAATAGTTTGAGGACCAGAATGCAAATAACAAAACAACAGTAAAATGTTTGGTCAAAGGTTAATTTTGGTATTAAATGTATGCCCTAATATTCATTTTGGTCCATTATGTTTCAAAAAGTTCAAATTGTTCCTAAATGTTGGCAAAATTATTCATTTTGGTCATAAATATTGGTAAAATGTTTCGAATAGAATATATGGAGGTACTCTTCGGGAACAATGCGTAGCTCTAAACTCGTCATGTTTGAACTTGAAACAAGCCATATTCAATACTTGAGACCAAAATGGAATATTTTGCAAACATTTTGGAGCAATTTGAATATTTTAACTCCGTTTAATTTGTATACAAAACTTCATAAAATATATTGAAAAAAAGTATGGATTGAATTGTATAATAGCAAAAAACATATAGGAATGTTGCAGTTTGGACTAAAAAATATAACAAATTTTTTGCGGACCAAAATGCAACTCATCGGAATTTAAGTAAAAAATTTAACTATAAATAGTTTTATGACCGAAACAAATAGAAGAACATTGAAACAATAAAAAACAAAACAACATTGCAATTTTTTGGCTATCTATGATTCGAACAAAAAAAAAAATAACGGACACGTGGAAACCTGTGTATTTTCCCAACCAAAAAATAACCGTTATTTCGTCATTATCCATAACGTATAATCATCGGATGATTTTGGACATGAATATAGAACAAAAAATAGTTTGAGGAAAAGAAACTAAACAAAAAATAATTTTAGGAGTCAAAGAAACTGAGCTCATAGTTTGAGGATCAAAATGTTTATAAAAGTGAAGAGAATATTGTAATGAGAATAGAGGAAGATTTTAACTTAAAAAATAATTTAAGGATTCAANCTTAGTCATAGTATTGGGACCAAAAGTGCACTTAAGCCTTAATTTTTTTTCCTTTTTTCTTTCAAAATGTAGTAACGAGAATAGAAGAAGATTGTAACTTAAAAAATAATTTAAGGATTCAATTGTATATTTTACTCAAAAAAAATAGAAGAATATTGAGACTGAAAAAATGACAACATTGCAAATGAAATAAATAATTTTTGTTTAATTAATATAATATATATATATCAATAATATATTTCTATATATTTTTAAGAATGTGAGAGAGAGAGAGAGAGAGAG
>QANZ01034405.1:0-17815 GCA_003254925.1 Chamaecrista fasciculata
CCACCCGCCCCTTTTATAGGCCAATTTCAACGGCCTCAAATTTAAAAAAACTGAAAGCGTGCCCTGGGCACACATGATGTCAGTCTGAAATCGTGCCCCAGTGGTACGATTTCAGCTTTTTTAAGAAAAAAATTTAATTCAGCCGGTGCCACGTGGCACCGGCTGATTGTCTGTCAAGATCAAAATCGTGGTGGCTCAGTGCGTATCCCATTTGGGGAATTAAAAAAAATACTTAGGTATCCTAATACATAATTAATTTTATTGTATTATTAAAATAAAAAAACCCCAGTTATCTACCGTTTCCATTTTTAAGAAAAAACATTTGGTCAAAGTATATTTTTGATCTCATATCTTTTACTTAAGTCTCAATTTGGTCATATATATATATATTGTTGTATTTTGTCTCATATCTTTTGATTAGGTGTAGAATTCATTCTATATGATCCCATATGATCCTATATCTTTATAAAAAAATTCACCGTTAATTCAACAATATGAAATCTTTTGTAAATATTTGAGACAAATTATGTAACCTGACAAAAAAATATGAAACTAATTCTGCAATTTGACCTAAAGATGTAAGACCAAAAGTGCAACACAGGACCCAATTGAGACATGAGCAAAATATATGAGACTAAAAGTGTAACAAAAAAATTATAGGACCAAATTGAGACCTGAACAAAAATTATAGGACAAAAAATATACTTTGAATAAAATATTTAAAGTATAGCTCAATAAGATCAAAAGGTCAAAAGTCAAAACTAATAAAACTTCGATTCAAAGTGAATTCTGTATATACAAATTACACTGTGTGTTAATTTATTTATAAATTATTTATCCCATTTTTTGTTATTTTTTATTTTAAAATAATTCAGTAATCAGAATCAATTGCATTATTTTAAAATAAATTACTATATATATATGATTTAAGTAAAATATAAATGTTTGGCGGCAAGATGGGAGTGCTACAGTGAGGAAATCCTTACAAGTTACAAATTACTATATATATATATATATATATATTATAAACAGTGGTAATTAATATAGAAAACTCAAGGTCCCACCTCAGCTCACCATCCTTTTGTGAAAATTTCTAAATAATAACTTTATAAAAGTAAACTTCTTGATTGATCTTATAACAGTAAACTTAAATAATCTTCACTTCAATGTTCCAAGAGTATGAGATATTTTGTTTTCAGGATGAGGAATCATAATGCCACATTTTCTTTCTCTGCTTGCTTTCAAGAGCAATTTGGCTTAGCTTTCTTCTATTATATTTGACAGGCCACAAAAAGTTGATCTTTGAGATTACAAAAAGATTCATCTTTTAGAGAGGAAAAGGTGGAATGAATATTTCTACAGCTGCTTCTTCGCAACCACCCAATCCAATCAATGGTGTTAGACAAAAACCCAAGCACTGGCGTACATGGGTCACATATCTTAAAACAATTGGCAAAAGTGTTAATTCCGTCTCCAAATTTTATATCAACTGTCAATTTCATCTCTAATATTTTACATTTTAATCAATTTTATTCTTTAGTTAACTTTTTTCAATAAATTAAGGACAGACTGCATTCTGTTCTTCAATATGAATTTCTTTTTCTATCAATTTTACATTACATATCATTAGTTACTATATTCTATTATTAATATTTGACTAAAGTAAGAGAAAAGTGATAAAATTGACCAAAATATGAAACATCAATGACAAAATTGATAGTAAAGAAAGATAAGGGACGAAATTAACAGTTGGTGTAAAGTTCGAAGACGAAATTAATACTTTTGCCTAAAAAGATCTCCTTCATTGGCTGTGAAAAAAATAGCTTGTGTCCAGAGTTGCATCAAGAATAACTTTCTTATAATTGTCAAGCAACATAAAACTCCCTTACACAGCAATAAAAATCTCATTACTCCATTTTAACATCATACAATTGCTCTGTGCCCAGAGTTGCATCATCTTCAGTTGATGGATCCCAACCTGGAGGTTTGATATTTGGCCAATCACCACGACATCCCAATCTTATGTAGAGGCTTTTTTTACCTTCAAAATGGCAGAGAAGGAATCAGTCATACCCTAACATCTCATAACGCATTCAGTTTTTAATCAAGTACGTAACAAGAGATGCACAAATAAGTGATTAGGCTAAGAATTTGGTTTTATATATTTTTTCGGTCAAAGTACAAATTTGGTCTCACATTTTTAGGTCAGTTCCCAATTTGGTCACATATCTTTTTTTGTTGCAGATTTGGCTTCATATCTTTATGTCAATTGCAAAATTAGTCCAATATCTAGGGGTGAGCAAAATCAGGTCAAACCCGACCAACCCAATTAAAAATGTCGGGTTCGGTCAGGTCGGGTTTCTCGTGCAGGTTGGGATGGGTCATGATTTTAGAAAAAAAAAAGTCGGACTGATCGGGTTGAGCGGGTCAACCCCACCTGACCGAATATTTTTGTTTTTTTTAATATAAAACTATATAAATAAATATAATTTTTTTTATTATAAGATGATAAAAATGAAGAATAATATATATTTTTTTTGTTTATTAAAATATCTTTGTTAATTGTAAAGTTAAAGTATAATAATATTTAACTTAATTACAAATAATATGAAATTTTTAGTGTAAAAATTATTCACATAATAATGTAATTAGTAAAAATTAATTAAAGAAATTAATGTGATGAGTCATACATCATAAAATAAATAATAAAAAAAATTTATACTATATATTATGTAGGATAAGCAATTATATATTTTTATTAATTTAATTTTTAATTTTTTAAAATTGTTTTTTCTAACTTGACTCAACCCGCTCAAACCCGACATTATCGGGTTAAGCGGGTTGGCGGTCGGATTTGGTTTTAAAATTTTTCACCCGCTACTTAACACCCCATCCAACTAACCCACCCGAAACCAATTTTGCTCACCCCTAACTTTGGGTCAAGTGCAGAAGTGGTCTCATATCTTTGTAAAATGATCAACTAACTATTGATCATTTTGCAAAGATACGAGACTGATTCTGTAACTTGACCAAAAGATATGGAACCAAAAATGATATGGGACCAAATTGAGATCTTTTGCAAAGATATAGGACAAAAAGTGCAACAAAAAATATACAGGACCAAACTGGAAATTCAACAAAAGATATATGACCAAATTTGCACTTTGACCTATTTTGTCCACTACGGTTTTCATCTTGATAATGAATTCCAGGAAAATACACAAAATGCTAAAACTGGTCTCACTTGAGTTTATTTACGCATACAACTAATGAGAAAAGGGAGTTAAAAGGGTGGAAATGTTTTAGATTTCAAGTGGTGGTACATGAAAGAGGTAAGCCCCCTCCCCGAAAAGATGCTAAGAATTAAAATTGGTAGTAGTAATTTCATCCCCAATCTTTACATCAGTTGTCAATTTCGTCCCAATCTTTTTTTTACTGTCAATTTTGTCCCCAATGTTTTACAATTTAGTTAATTTTATCCTTTGATTAACTTTTTTCAATAAATTAACGACAAAATGCATCATGTTTTTCAATATAATTTAGGATTTAAGTTTCTTTTTCTATTAATTTTATATTACATATCATTAGTTACATAGATTCTGTCGTTAATATTTGGTTGAAATAATAGCAAAAGATAAAATTGACCAAAGTGTAAAGCATTGGGGACGAAACTGATTGTAAAAAAAAGATTAGGGACGAAATTGACAGTTGGTATAAAGATTGGGGACGAAATTAATGCTTTTACCAATTAAAATTTTATCCCTCTTGCTCGGCATGAATGAGAAAATATTTTATTTTTAAGTGCCATACTATTATGTGAAAAAGAAAAAAAAAAAAAATCTTTCTTTATACATAGATATGAACAAAAATTGCATTTTGAAATCGATTTTTGTTGCTTAAACTTCGTCCCTTTCCAAGCAAGGATTGCTTACGTATCATTGAAAGTGCATTAACATTAATACAGCAATAAGAGGTAAAAGTGTGTAAACTATAAAAACGAAAACGAGTCAAGGTAGATTGTCCCACACTAGCACTTCTGCATAATAACTCTACTAAAGTCTAATCTTTATTTTCAATCCTCCTATATTAAGTCCTCCCATCTTTCCCTCAGAAGCATAAGGCAAAACCCAAAGTTAAAACAAAAAATGACAAACAAAATGTCAGCCCAAACATCAAAGGTACTTAGGAGATCCTTGGTTTTAGATTTTTTTTATCAACTGAAATGAAAAGAACTCATTGGATTTACCATAAAGCAGAAAATCCTCGAATAATAAGTACCTGGAAGATTTCGGTCTGAGAGAACTAACTGTTTTAGGGCACTCAAAGATGCCTGTGCCACACTTTTGGCATGAACATCATCCCAACCCTGAAGGTTAACGACCACATCGGCATTTGTGTATGGAAGTCTCCCATCTTTGATGTATTTCCGGGTTTCCTCCCTAGCAGAATCTTCATCTGCATTTTAAACAACCAAAAATTGTTTTTGCTTTAAAACCAGTTCTGATGCAATTTCTTGAGCAAACATGTCTCACTAGAAACTTAATAGTTGTAACAGTTTCTTGCTACTCAAGCAAAGTCCAAGAGGAGTTTTTAATCTAGTACTACTTCATAGTACCTATTTAATATTAATTTTCCAAAATATATAGACCTTAGCCCACCCTCTTTGGAAAATTAATAATATTAAAATCTACCAAACCAATTAAAATTGACCATCCAATTTATGGATTAAAAACACCTTAGGCATGGACTTGTGATGCCAGCACATCCAAAAAGAAAAACAGAGATGAATCAATCAATCAGATTAACAGAGGGAAAAAAATGGTATTGGTGTGGCCATGGGATAGAAAATGAAGAGTTGAAGGGGAAAGTAGATTTTCTAAATGATACTTGAGAGTCCTTAATGAAATTGAAAGATCAAAAAATGGTTGGGGCAGCATTTTAATAATGTAAAACTTACATTATACACATGGATCAGTGAGAAGTAATTAAAGGATTAACAAATTACCTAGAGCTTCTGTTTGTGACAACCAGACAGTAAATCCTGAATAAAGATGCCGCCATTTATCAGCTCTCCCAGCAGCCCCTTGTTGCCCTCCTAATGTTGCAACTACGGACCGCACATGACTGGAGACCACACAAATGCAGAAATCAATGCTTCTGGTTTCCAAAAGCTAGTGTATCGCCCAAGAAATAGAAATGGAGCCATTGATATACCTACTTAAGCTTTCAAGTACAGTACTTTCTGCTTCTGCCACAGAGTCTAGACCTTCAGCAAGCACCCCTGGAATTGTTACACTTGTTAATGCATTGCAAAATATAGTATTCAAGTCACTTCAAGTATTCAAATTGTACAGTAATAGAAACCATTATAGTTGAAAGGATGCGATGCTACTGTAAGATTTCAGGCCGTCTCTCCCTTTTCTGAATTAAGAAAAATTATGGTCGAAATAGATAGAATAACATGCAGCAAGCAAACAACAATCAATCGGATAATGCAAGGAGATGGTGAGGAAACTCTGTTGTCATTTGCTGAAAAGTTTAATTAGGAGATTTTTGTTATTGGAAGGATTCTTGTCTGTCAGCAACCATAATGGCATGATTAAATCACACATGCACATACATATATCTACCATCCATTTTATAAAAAAGAACAAAACTTGTAGAGCCATTACTCATTGCACTCTATATTATTGATCCTAGAGAGCTAGCAGATGTAAAGACATGATACTCAAGAAGATATATTATAATAATATAGAATAGATAGTACTGATATCTCTGTCATGAGTTCTGCAGAATCCATAAACATGAAAATGAAGAGGAGCAGGTTATATGAAAATGGCAAGCCTTAGGAATTATACTCACATGACTCAATGGTTTGCTTGGAATATGTTTCCAGTAACTCTTTTGTACAGAGTGGTGTGTACCTGAAAAGATATCAAGCACCAAAATTAAAATTTAATTATGATAATTTCATGTCATTCACGGGCATTAATGAAAAGTTGAAAACATTTTTAGAATATAGCCATAGCCAGGTATGCAGCATGAAAACCATCCAGGCATCCACTATAATGTAAAATGCAAAGGTGAAAGACATGGAATTCAAAAGTAGATTCATATGGACATAGAATTGTATGATGAATTGAATACTGACTGCCAGAATCACAAGAGAACAAATACCCAAGTCCGATTGCTAGCTCTCGAGCCACTTTTTGGTTTATTTCGGTCAAATCACCAACAAGGTAGATTGACGTTCCTTTCAGAAGTTGTGTAGATGCTGCAGTAAGTGATTCCCACGACTCTGTGATGTCAGGCCATTTCAAATCAGGATCATGTTTCTTTAAGTTCACAACCAGATGATCATCATCTATGTACCTGTGCAAAGTAGACAGTTCAATTAGAAAGGCAAAGGCTAATATATGATACACAAATTGTAAGCTTTCAATTGCACAAACCATATTGTTTCATCAGGTTTTATCTTGTCAAAAAGATTATTGGTTTCTATCAGTGTGATGGAAGATCCAAGGCGCTTCACTCTGACAGCTAAAGTGGTATGATTTGCTTCCACTGTTACATCTCTTGTATTTGGGATATCCTCGCCTCCTACTTGTATTCTCAATTCCACCTCAGTAGAACCATCAGAAAACTGCATTTTGTAGAAAAACTAGTATATGTCAAAATCAACAGAGTAAAAGAGAAGGAATCTAAGAACAGCACATGTTTTCTATATATTGCATGGTTTGCTTAAAAGGACAAACTGATAAAGATAATAGAATGTCAAATATGGTCAAGTACCAATGAATAACTTCCAGTTTACAAACATTTCACTAAGAGTTATGAAAAGTATAAGACCATACACGATAACTACAGAATTACGTAATGTGATAATAGCCAATGAGAAGGTGATCCAATGCAGACCATAGTTGAGGTTAATGTTCAACCATGTGATACACTATTATACTCATACAACTCAATATAGAAAATTCAGTCGACTACGTCATCAAAGTCAAAGCCACTGATAACGAGAATAATTTTTTACTCCCTATCATTTTTATGTAGGCAAA
The DNA here is from genome assembly GCA_003254925.1 of Chamaecrista fasciculata. Classification (NCBI taxonomy): domain Eukaryota; kingdom Viridiplantae; phylum Streptophyta; class Magnoliopsida; order Fabales; family Fabaceae; genus Chamaecrista; species Chamaecrista fasciculata. The sequence goes on from QANZ01034405.1 coordinate 7,062, forward strand.
AATACTAATTTCGTCGCCAAACTTTACACCAACTGTCAATTTCATCTCCAATTTTTTTTTGTTGCCAATTTCGTCCCAAATGTTTCACATTTTAGTCAATTTTATCCTTTGACTAACTTCTTTCAATAAATTAACGACTCCATCCTGTTTTTCAATCTGAGTTGCTATCAATTTTACATCATATATCATTAGTCATGCAGATTCTGTTGATAATATTTGGCTAAAATAAGAGCAAAGGATAAAATTAACCTAAAATGTGAAACATTGGGGATGAAATGGACAGTTAGTGTAAAGATTGGGGACGAAATTAATACTTTTTCCTTTTTATGTATTTTTAATGCTAACAGAAATTAAATGGGAGATACAATAAAATTAACTTGAGTATGAATGGTACCTGGAGATGTCATTATGAAATTTGCAAGCTAAGGAATTCAAACCACCAAGTCCAGTAAGAGTGCAAATGGAGTGACGAAAATTGCAAATGAAAGAGACTGAGAAAATATTAAGACTGTTTGAAATATGAAAGCTTTCTTCTGATTGATTTATTCTTCTATTGAATCGTGTATATTAGGATATATATATATATATATATATAGCATTAACGATACAAAAATGGGTCAAACAGAAGCAGGAAAAAGAGAAGAAGTACCTCGTAGCTTCTGGAGGAGCATTTGCATGAAAGGAGAGGGAATGAAGTGAAATTGCGAAAAGAGAAAAAATTAGGTTTGGGAATACGATTAGGAAGAGCGAATTGGAAGGGTTTGATGGTATTGGGGTTTTGGGAGAGAAAGCAAAAATCAGCCATAGCAGCCACAGCCATTTTCAGTTTTTCTTCATTTTGGATAACTTTATATTGTTTCCATAAGAAATAATAATGGCCAAATACTCAAATTGGTCCCTAAAGTATGGATTAAATTTCGAACTGGTCCAAAATGTTTTATATGTTGAAGATTGATATAATTTTCACTTTTGGTAATAAGGCATCTCCTAAACAGATAAGATATCTCCCAACCGTGGTAATATCGTTACTTTTGACCCACAATTAACTCTAATAAGTAGGGTTAGTAAATAGTTGGGTTATTTCTTTTAAGCCTGAGATAAATAGTTGAGTTGGGTTTGAAATGATTGCCTAATAAATGAGTTATTAACCATTTATATTTACTAAATAGGTCTACTAAACCCAATTTATGAATCAATTTAAAATATTGCAAATTAATTAATAAGAATATTATTCAAATTATTTAAGTTTGCTTTCAAAATTTCATTCAAATTGTTGCATTTGAAGATGAGTAGGACTAAATTGTATTCATTTTATAGATTTAGGACTGATATGTAATTTTTTCCTTTTTCCTATATTTTCAATAATAACATTTTGACCCAAAGTATTTTTATAATATTCATTTTAGTCATCAAACATCATGATTCAGCGACATTTTTGTAAATTTTGAAACTATTTGGGGCATTTTATAATTTTTGCCCAAATTTGTGAAGTTCATTTTCCTCAACGCTAAAACGCAAAATCTTATAGGTCTAAATTGCATTTGTTTTCTAGATTAAGGACAAATATGTAAGTTTACCCTTTTTCAATATTTTTCGAAATTAGTTTGAACCCAAATTTTTTTTCATAATTTTCATTATAGTCCTAAAATACAAATATTATGATCCAAGGAAGTTTTTGTCATTTTTGAAAATATTTGAGAGCATTCTAAAATTCTTACAGAAATTTATGAAGTTCATCTTTCTTGCCACTAAAATGAAAAGTTTTGTATGACTAAATTGCATTTATTTTCCAGATTTAGGACTAAATATAATTTTACTATTTTTTCAATATTTTCCAAAATTACATTTCTATCCCAAATATGATGATCCAAAAATATTTTTGTATATATTAAAATTATTCGAGGGTATTATGTAATTTTTGCAAAAAAAATTGTAAAGTTCATCTTCTCCACCACTGATGAAACGTGTAGTTTTTATAAAAGTTTTGAGTTAAGTTGAATTAACGATACAAAAATGGGTCAATTTTTTACTAAACTCATCTTGACTCATTATTTAAATTGATTAGGTTGGATTAGTTAATCTTATAAGTGGGTTTGGTTAATAATTTTGGGTTGATTTTGCTACAGCTGTAAATAAGCAATTGATTTTTTTTTTCCGGTTAAACTATGGGTTCCCCGTCTATCTGTGGTTCCGTGCAATGGTTTAAGCGAAAATTAATCTCATTCGGACTTCAAAGACAAAACGATCAGAGTCTTCCCAACAATGTCGACTCTAGAAATGAAACCTGGGTCATCTTCCTAGCGTGTAGCTCGCAAAACCGCTACACCAAAATAAGCAATTGATTTGTTATAAAAAAGTAGTCAATTGTTAAAGGCATCCTCTCATGTTTCACATTGTTTGTAAAATGAAAAAGGAATACGATGTACCTCGAGCTCAATCATTCATGGTCAATCCTCGCAATTAACAAGTTCAAAATCAAAGCTGAGCCTTAGTTATAAGCACAATACTACCCTCTGTCTCTGACGTGCTTTAAGTGAAAGCACATTTTGTGGTACCCTACCATTTTTTTTTTGTCAATGCACTCTATCAATTCGTGAACAAATCTTCCACAATTTTATATTACTGTTGTTAATTACTGATAATCAGTAAAGAAAACTACGATCAATAATTATACTATGCAATTTTCTAAAGATAAGTATTACAAAAAGAAGACTAAAAAGCAGGATCCAAACCTAGTTTTTTTCTTTTCAAATGTATGTCAACTATTAACCAAGCACGTTTTAAACGTTGAATGGTGCCATATTTTTCTCTCGCCTCTGTAATTAATCCCTTTTTAATTACTGGAGATCACATTCAAGAATCTTTACCTGCTCAAGACTCCAAGTACCCATTTACTGTCACTACTCAATACTCATTAGGCTTCCAGTAGTATCAGCAAAGTAACGAATGATCAAAATTAACATAAAGTTAAGGTTTTAACGTTAACAAACAATTGAAATCTTGGTCTCACCAGCAAAAATCCAAGAAAATGCCTGATAACAAACAATTATCACACCAGGTTTGGACATTAACTTTTACCTGCAAATTACAGGTTGTAATAATAACACAGAGTATAGTTTCTTCTGAGCTTGTGGAGTTGCTTCTGTATAATCAAGAAACTGTAACAGGATAGGAGAAACCACATAAACTTCACCACAAGCAAACAAGGAGGGCTTTTATACCATTCCAGAGAGGTGATAAATTAGTCGTAAATAACTTACTCAAGAAACTTCAGAAGGCTCATCATACTTGAGGGAGTGATTCAATAACTTCAAAAGACTGATCATAACTTTTTGAGCATGGGTCTATTAAAACCTTCACTGCCAGGTAATTTGAAAAATGTGCATGATCTATTCATTCCAACAGCAATTGCCAATTCTTAAAGACTAATAATCAGCCCCTTTCAATATTAATTCAATAGAAAGTCTCAGCACATAAATTGCAAATATATTCCTTATTTTGATGGACAAAGTGAATGTGAAGGATATGTACCGACTTTGAGAAGTTTGTTTATGATTTCTAAATCCAGTAGCTATAACCGTCTATAATGTATACATGAACATATCAGTCCACATAGGGGTCTCAAAACTAGCATATGTCTAGCACCTAAAATCAATGAGATTCTATTCAGGCCAATGTGAATCCAAATATCTAATCAATGCACAACTTCTACTTGGTCAGAATAGCAGTAACCTATTACTAAAAGCTGGAAATGCCATAAGATAGAAACTGGTCCATCTGGCATTCAGATGAAAGTATACTTACTGTAGGAGGAGAAACAAGCATGCAAGCAATGTATAACAACTATTCAATTCAAGGAAAACATAACTATTGCGTGTCTATCCAAAACCACTACTAGATCACCACATTTACAAAACTGAAGCAGCAATCTAACAAGAGGAAAAGATAATAACATCTCAAAAGCAAAGAAAGCAAAGACAGACATCCCTTATTATTATTCATTCACTCCAGTACTTCTCATCACCATCTTTACCATCTTCTAGCTCACTATCAGATCCCTCATCCATCAAGCTCGTCTTAAATCTCTTCACATCCTCCACTGCAACACTTCTAAACAAACCCACATCCGTAGCACCAGACACCATTTGATATCCACGAGACAACAAATCATGAGGAGCATCATGTGGCACCGAAAACCCACATAGGTAAGCCCCACCACCATTACCTTTGTTCTTTGTCTTGCTTTCCAATACAGCTTTCTCAGCTTCTCTCATGGCTTCCTTCACCTTTTTGTTCCCGGGATCCCACAAATAGCCCAAGCTAGCACTGAGATCCAACGGTCCCATCTGAATGCAATCAACCCCATCAACCATTGCGATTTCCTCAACCTTCTTCACTCCTTTCTCGGATTCAATCTGACACATTATCAGCAACTCGTCCATGTAACTATTCAAGTACCCTTCATCAATTCCATACCCGGATGCTCTCACAATCGGGTGGGCCGAACCGCGAATTCCGGCAGGCGGGAATCGGCAAAACGACACCGCTTCCTTGGCCGATTTCGCAGTCTCAATCATAGGGAACATGATTCCCTGAGGACCTAGATCGAGAGCTTTCTTCGCCCAGGTGGGGGAGGTTTCGGGAACACGAAGAATCGCGGCGGTGCCGGCGGCGGCGAGGGCATGTAAACAGGGAAGGGCGTCGGAGATGCCGCCATGGCCGTGCTCCATGTCAATAACGACGAAGTCGTAGCCGGCGAGACCGGCGATCTCAGCGAGGGTGGGAGAGAAAGTAAGAAGGAAGAGGCCGTAAAGGGTTTCGCCATTACGGAGGCGAGATTTGAGGTTTTTGAGATATGTTGGGGTTAGGGAGGAAGTGGTAGAAGAAGTAGAGGAAGTGGAGGTGTCGTTGACTAAGGATTTGGGAATGGAATGATGATTATTGTGGGATCTTGAGGAAGTGGAGAAGGATAGAGAGATGGGTTTAGGGAAGGAATAGGATGATGATTTGGGGAATGTGGATTTCGAATTTGAAGGAGCAAGGAATTGAGGGATTCTAACAATGGAGGAGAGGAATGAGGAATTTGTTGTTGTTGTTGTTGATGTTGGTGATGAAGCTATAGCCATTTTTGTTTGTCTTGGGATTTGGGATCAAGAGCTGCTTCCTTCGGTATACAACTGCACTGTGCAACCGTGAGAGTGAACCCGTTTTGCTTGCAGGAAAGAGCTTCTAAAGTTATTTATTAGTAAACTAATAATTTGGTCCTCCATAGATTACTAGGTTGACAATTCGGTTTCTGAAGTATTAAAATATACATTTTGATAATAGGCCTAATAAATTGGAGGCTCTAAGGACTCGGACTAGTGGCGGTCAAGGTCCACTTAGGGGAATTACTTGATCAAGAACGCCGAATGGTCTTATACCAGCCAAGAACGCCACAATCGGCCCAACAACCCTTAAGGTCAACGGGACTTGGGTCGATGGCGCCAGAAGCCCAATAAGGGGATCACCCAATCGTGGACGCCAAACTATCTTGCGTCAAGCAAGAACGCCAACATCTCGGCGTCCACAAAGAAGACGTGCAAGAGAACGTCTCCACGTCGATCAGGAGTCAAGTAGAAGTTAGGGGACACACGTCTCTCTCATTATATACGTCTTTGGCACAATCTTAACTGCCAAATCAGTTAAGATCACGATCAGTTAAGGTTTCCCTTAGCATCCATGCCAGGTCAGCAGAATTAGTTAAGATTACAATTAGATATGGAGCCAAATCCGGATCCTATCAGATTATCCTCAACCAGTATAAAAGGGAAGCTCAAAACACTGGAAAAAGGTACGCACTATTGCTATTCTACACACGTTATTGTTCTCAGACTTTTACTGACTTAGGCATCGGAGGTGAATCGCAGGGAAACCCCTGTGCGTTCATTAACTTGCAGGCGACTTCCGACCCAGAGTTGCTTCATCGAACCAGGTAATGCCCTCCGGCCAAAACCAGGTTCATCACTGGCGCCGTCTGTGGGGACTTTTCATTCAAAGTCCAGATTTAATTTGTTGTTAAAGTGTTGATCTTAGTTTAAATTTTTCTTTCGGTACATGAACGATAAGGTTGGATCATATACATTTTTTCCTATATTTTTGTTTTATCTAACCTGTGTATTCATCGAACCAGAGAGAAAGATGACATCTACAGAAATCGGCAAGATGACATCCACTCCAACTGATCAACACGCTTCAGGAGGCTCAGTAGCTCAATCCGCACAGGATTCGACGCTTGCTCCTCCCCCAGGATTTCCCATCCAGGAAGCCCCCACGCTGCCCAACCCAGCGACTGCGGGGCAAATCACCATAACAGCAGAAGACAAGATTGCTGCACTCAAGGCTGACATGTGCATAGAGATGGAAGCACTGCGCAAAGACATCCGTGATCTGGTTATGGGCAAGGGAAAGCAAGTTGCTGAGGAAGCTGACCCAGAGCCCATACCTCCAGAAGGAAACCCAGGAAACCAAGAACAGCAGGCTCCCATGTAAAACCCACCACCTGCCCAGGTGGCAGCTCAACAACAGGCTCCTAGTCATCCCAGCACTTTACCTAGTCAAACCACTCAGCTCACCCAGCAGCAAACTTGGGTGGGCGCCTACTCTTATCCACCTCAGGGCTACTATTACCCACAGGGGTATTATCCTCAATATTACCCCGGATATGGCGTCTATGGAGGATCCACTGGAATGTACCAGCCTATGAGCGTCCAAGCACCAACGCCAGAATCGGCGCCCCCAACCAATTCGGCGCTACCGGCAAGAACGCCCCCATTGGCTGAGGGAATCTTTGCCCCTCATGTGCAAGCTGTTGAACTAGACAGGAACTACAAAATGCCCATGAAGCTGACGCCTTATACAGGGGAAAAAGACCCAGAGGACCATCTACTCAGCTTCAAGGCCGCCATGAATATCTCCAACCTAGGAGATCCTCAGAGGTGCAAGCTGTTTCCTATAACTTTGGAAGGATCAGCTCTGGATTGGTTCTCCAAACTCCCGGCGGGCTCGGTACATTGCTTTAAGGACCTGGAGGACATGTTTAAGAAACGATTCGCCACCAGCAAAGTATATAAGCAGCCTATGGCGGTCTTGACCGACATCAGGCAGAACAAGGGAGAATCACTGCGAGACTACTTGGCAAAGTTCAACAAGACTTTGCTAAGTATCAAAGAAGTGGACGACAAAATCGCAGTGTACTCATTCCTAGCAGGAATCAGACCAGGCCATGCGCATAGGGAGCTTACTCACAAGGCTCCCAGATCTGTCGGTGAGCTCCTCTCGATGGTTGAGGAATTCATAACAAAAGAAGATTTAGACAAAACCCAACGTGATCGCTTCGCGAGAATTGAACCAGACACCCGAAAGCCATACAGTAAGAACTCGGAAAAAGCTGGTGGCGCCCAAGCACCAAAAGGAAGGGATTACTCCCGGCGTCCACGATCCCCACCCAGGGGAAGGCATGCTGTCTACACTGTTCTCGCTGTGTCCCAATCAGAGGTTTTCCGAGAAATCTGCAACACAGATCTGCTACCAAGACTCCCAGACCGCCCTAGGAGAGCAGGGTGAAACGTGGATACCAGCAAATATTGTAGGTATCACAGAACAGAGGGACATACAACGGATGAATGCATCGTCTTGAAGGACGAAATCGAGAACCTGATCAGATTGGGACGCCTCCCATCCAGGTTCATTAAAAAAGATGGAAGTAAGTGGCCCAGAGAGGAGAAAAACACTCGCGAGCAGAAGAAGCCAAGAGGTGGAGGCGCTGATGGCGAGGAAAAGAAACGAGATCGGCGCACACCGCCGAGAGATGACAGACCATCTGGGATCATCCACACTATCTCAGGCGGTATAGAAAAAGGTGACGCCAAAACTCCGCATAAGAAGAGAAAGGTGAATCGATCCATACTTAGGATTGACTACAAGGAAGCATCCAAAGAAGAAAGATGGGTTGAACCCATAACCTTCACTAACGATGAATTGTGGGAAGTGAACCAGGATTACGATGACCCTATGGTGATCACAGCACGAATTGGTACCTTTACAGTTGAAAGGATCATGGTGGACCAAGGCTCATCCGCTGATATCATTTACAAATCATGCTTCGATCAGCTGGGCGTTCCAAGGTCAGACCTCAAGGAACACTACGGGCGCCTTATAGGATTCACAGGGGATCAGATACCAGCCCTTGGAAGTGTTGACTTACGACTCACCGTGGGGGAAAAGCCAAGGGTGACGAGTATTATGGTGGAATTCCTGGTGGTACAGTCGCCCTCAGCGTACAACGTCCTTCTCGGACGCCCCTCCCTGAACAAAATGAGAGCGGTGATATCCACTGCCCACCTTCGCATGAAGTTTCCAACGCCACAAGGAGTGGGTCAAGTGAGAGCGGACCAGCGGACAGCCAGACAATGTTATGCGATGAGTCTGGCAAAAACCAATGAAGAAGAAAGAAAGAGGAAAACACGGGCGAACACATCGGCTGATAACGCCCCTAATGAAGGGAAGCTATAGGCTTCAAATGCTGAAATAGAAGATTTCAGGGATGAAATCTCGAGTCAAAGACCAAAGCCAACGGGAGATTTGGAGGTTGTACAGCTAGGCAAAGACGCTGAGAAAACAATACAGATCAACATGCTCCTTCATGAAGAAGAAAAGTCTGAACTTATCCAACTTTTAAGGGAATCCTCGGACGTCTTCGCCTGGTGTCCCGCAGACATGCCAGGAATTGACCCGAAGCTCATCTGCCACAGCCTGAACACTGATGGCAGAAGAGGAGTGATCCAACGCAAACGCCTTTTTGGCCATGAGCGCCAAGCGGCTATCCAAGAAGAAGTGGGTAAACTACTGACCGCAGGATTTATCAGGGAAGCTAAGTACCCTGAATGGCTCTCTAATGTGGTACTGGTCAAGAAATCCAACGGCAAGTGGAGGATGTGTGTGGACTTCACTGACCTCAACAAGGCGTGCCCAAAAGATCACTACCCACTGCCCAATATCGACAAACTTGTGGATGGGACTTGTGGTCATCAGACGATGAGCTTCCTAGACGCCTTCAGCGGATATAATCAGATAAAGATGAACCCTGAGGACGCCGAGAAAACGGCGTTCATAACGGAGATGGGCACGTACTGCTTCACGGTGATGCCTTTCGGACTAAAGAATGCGGGCGCTACCTACCAAAGAATGATGGATCTCTTCTTTAGAGATTACATTGGAAAGAATCTGGAAGTCTACGTCGATGACATGGTGGTGAAGACGAAAGAAGGGGGCAAGCACACCGAAGACTTGAAGGAGATCTTCAACCAACTACGCAAGTACCAGATGAAGCTCAACCCCTCAAAGTGCGCCTTCGGCGTAAACGGAGGAAAATTCCTCGGTTTCATGCTTACCAACAGAGGAATCGAAGCAAACCCGGACCAATGCAGAGCTATCCTGGAGATGCACTCTCCTAGGTCAATTAAGGAGGTCCAACGCCTCAACGGAAGGCTAGCGGCACTCCATAGGTTCCTGTCGAGGTAGAAGGCGCCTACCGCCACCCCAATAATAAAGCTTTGTAGCTACTTTCCTTTAGCAAAGCCTTGACGGCTTCTTCCGTTTCAAACATATTTTTTAATTGTTTTGTTTTCAAGATTACTTATGTCTGGTCTTTATCTTTTCAAGAACGCCATTTAAATTCTATGTAAGCCGTCTTTTCGACGCATGACTTCTATCAATAAAACGAGCATTACTCATTAATGGTCTCCTTTACATTCAGGTCAGCTGACAAATGCTTACCTTTCTTTCGAACGTTAAAAGCAAACAAAAAATTCGAATGGACCAAGGAATGCGAGGAAGCCTTCCAAAGGCTAAAGGCGTATCTGGCGTCACCGTCAATCTTGGTAATTCCAGTTAAGGATAAGCCAATCTACGTCTACTTGGCGTCCACGGACGACGCTATTAGTTTAGCCTTGGTTCTCGAAGATGGGGAAGAGCAGAAACCCATCTACTTCACAAGCAAAACGCTCACAGAAGCCGAAAAAAGGTATCACCGCCTAGAGAAGCTGACATTTTCATTACTTCACTCAACCAGGAAGCTGAGACACTACTACCAGCAATACCAAATAATCGTCAGAATGGATAGACCCCTCAAGCAAATGATCGAACAACCAGATATTGCTGGGAGAATGTCAATATGGTCCGTAGAAATCTCAGAGTATGGGATCGCCTACGAGCCGAGAAGGGCCATTAAGGGGCAAGCATTAGCAGACTTTATAGCAGAAATGACCAGACCAGACAACGCCCAAAATTGGACTTGGAGCGTGCACATCGATGGCGCCGCGTCAAACTCCCAACGCGGAGCAGGAGTGGTAATGCGAGCCCCAGACGGCTCCATCATCGAACAATCAATTGAAATCGAATGTCCCATTACCAACAACCAGGCGGAGTATGAGGCGTTGATCGTTGCCTTAAAATTGGCGGCCAACATAGGTGCCAAGAGACTAGAAATCTTCGCAGACTCCCAATTGGTAGTACAGCAGATGAACGGAGAATATGAGACCAAAGACTCAACCATGGTCCAATACGCCGAAAAAGCAAAAAAGATCATGGAAGGATCAGGCATAGACGTCGCTTTCAATCATATCCCACGAAGCGAGAACGCCCGAGCCGACTGTTGGGAAATCCCCAGGGAAACACGCAAATAAAAAAAACTTGCGCCCCCGGGGAAAAACCCA
>QANZ01034420.1:0-10327 GCA_003254925.1 Chamaecrista fasciculata
TTTTTTAATTTCTTCCGCTGCGCTCCCTCTGTGATTTCCCAACACATTATCCACCCTGGTATGACAAAGATGTACCATGACCTTAAGAAAGTTTGTTGGTGGCCAGGAATGAAAAGGGACATTGCTGAATTTGTATCTAGATGTTTGACTAGCCAGAAGGTCAAGATCGAACATCAAAAGCCCTCAGGAGTGTTACAACCCCTAGAAATACCTGAGTGGAAGTGGGATAGTATATCAATGGACTTTGTGGTAGGATCACCTAAAACACAGGCAGGATATGACGTTGTTTGGGTAATAGTAGATTGATTGACAAAATCAGCTCATTTCTTACCAATCAAAATCACCTACTCATTAGATGGACTAGCCCACTTGTATGTGCAGAAAATTGTGAGATTCATGGGATACCTTCTAGTATCATTTCAGATAGGGACCCTAGATTCACCTCTAGGTTTTGGAAATCCCTACAGGAAGCCTTTGGGACTAAGCTAAGGTTTAACACTGCTTACCACCCTCAAATGGATGGTCAAACTGAGAGAACTATTCAAACCCTAGAAGACATGCTCAGAGCTTGTGCTATAGAGCAAGGGGGAGTTGGGATAAATATTTGCCTCTAGCAGAATTTGCATATAATAACAGTTACCATTCTAGTTTAGGAATGCCACCTTATGAAGCTCTGTATGGTCGGAAATGCCGATCACCACTTTGTTGGTATGAGGTGGGAGAGAGGAATTTTTCTAGGTCCAAATTTAATTCAAGAGACTTCTAAACACATAAAACTAATTCGGGATAGATTGTTGCGACACAAAGCTGACAAAAGAGTTACTTTGACAAAAGGAGAAAGCCTCTGGAATTTCATAAAGGAGAACATGTTTTCTTAAAAGTTACTCCTACAACTGGGGTTGGCAGATCTTTGAAAGCTAAAAAGTTGAGTCCTAGATACATTGGTCCTTCCCAAATTCTCAAACGGATAGGCTTAGTAGCTTATCAAATTACTTTACCGCCCAATTTATCTAATCTTCACAATGTTTTCCACGTCTCTCAACTTCGCAAATATGTTTCAGATCCCACACATGTCATAAATTTGGAGTCAGTACAATTAAGAGAAGATTTCACCTATCAGCCGAAGCCCATACAAATTATAGGGACTGATATAAAACAATTAAGAAATAAAACTATTCCTTTAGTGAAAGTGGTTTGGCAAGGTTTGACTCCTAGGGAAGCCACATGGGAAAAAGAAGAAGACATACGACGTGATTTTTCATAATTATTTCCTCAAGGTAAGACCTATAAATTTTCGGGACAAAATTTTTTAAAGGGAGGGGGAATTGTAATATCCTACAATAATAATGATAATAACAATTAAATAAATAAATTAAGTGAACAAAATGAGATAATAATAAAAAAAAAAATCTAGGCTACGAAATTATTCACAAGGCTAAATGTATATATATACTAAAAAAGACTTACAGCTATACTAGTCAATAAAGTAATTGCAAAACTTTAAAATAGGATTAAATTGTATGGGGAAGATGAGGCCACGTAGCATCATGAAGATGGCGGTGATATAGTAAAAATTGGAAGGAATAAGTAAACTAATGAGAGGAAGCCACGTAATTGGGATTAATGATGAAGTCAACAACTATTCTTCTTCATCAAGGCAATTTCGCGTACTATAAGATACACTCTTTATACTTATAAATAGGTGGGTTAGGACCCACATGATGGAGATTGTGCCCTAGGGCCAATCATTTTATAAATATGTTTTGAACATATTAATTAATTTATAGAGATAAATTAATGGTTATCATATTATTAGCATGTTTACTATGATAACAGTCCGTGATTAATTATAGGATAATTAATCTAAACTGTCCCTGGTCGCTCATTCAAGTGGGAACTTGAAATGAACCAAGACCAGCATGACCTCGGTGCATAGAGATGCATGCACTAGATGCTAGAACGAGTGTCGTGGTGCAATTATGTAAAGGGTTACAAATTGCTGGACCGACCCGGAGAGTCCTGCATGGGTTTTAGTCATTAGCTAGTCTCTCCTGTACACTTGTCACGATGCCTTTAGACCTGAGGTCTTCATCATTCCGGCGTTGTAGTTGTCAAACTTTGGCTTAGTCTAATGTTACCCGTAGCAGGGTAGCCATAAGGGCTAAGTACGGGTTTGGTTGATTACCGTGCTGAGGAATATGGTTGACAAAGATGGGATTTTGCCCCTCATAGAAGATGAGAGATATTTTACTGGGCCCCTCGATGAGTCTGTCCAAGGAATGTGTGGCCACACTGGAAATTGGGACTTACTCAAGGAATCGAGAAAGTTGAGGTTTGGATTATGGATGACCTTCCGTGCCTAATCCATGACCGAAATATCGTAGGGCAATAGGGATCAAGACAAGGTGGTACTGAGGTTAAGTCGTTTCGGTGATAAACGATAACTCACGTGTTTTGGGTAGTCGTGATGGCTTGCTAGAGTCCGCTCTCAACTTGTAAGTCATAGAGATGACTTGCTGCCAACTTCACGTGGGGCCTGCTGGGTCACACACGAGCAGGATCAAGATGCCACATCGGGACACGAATTAGGGCTAATTCGTGGGTCACATAGGTGACACCGTTTAAGACATAATTGACTGTCTTGGGACATGAGATATTGTCTTAAATAATTATCTACAGATATATGATATTTAGATTTGTGGGACAAATTTAAATATATATATGATAATTGTTAAATAAATAATTGGATTAGTCTATTTACAATTATATTCCTATTTATAATATTAGGAATAATAAATTGGATAAGTTTCCTGAAAGTTAGGAAATTATTGATTTATTAAATTCACTAATATTAGGATAAATAGGGTTGAGGTTGGCGCCTAACATAGGCCTATTTTAATTAATAGAAATGTTTTATTAATTAAAAGTCATGGCTTGAAATTTGAAATTCAAATAGATTTGATCTAGATTTCAAATGATTGAATTAAATATATTAAAGTAATATTTTAATTCAAGACTTATAGGGTAAGTCGAATTCTAGGTCTAGGTTGGATTTAAATATTAATGTAATATTTTAATTCAATAATTGACTAGAATTCAAAATTCAAAAGATTGACTAAAGATATTATGGTAATATCTTAAATCAATATTGTTGGAAAATAACAAATTAGTTATAACTTCCTAAGAGTTAGGATTTTTATTTTGATTTATTAAATTCCAACAAAAGGAGGAGGACTTGGCGCATGGGGTGAGTATCTTTTGGGAAGATTTGATCTTCCAAATTGATTGATTCACCAAGATTGCATTTGAATTCGAATTATAATATTAAGGTAATATTTTAATTAGAAATTCAAGTCCTAAAATTATGATATTATTGTAATCTCATAATTTAATAATTTGATAATCCTATAACTTAGGGATTCCCTAATTATAATTATCAAACTTCACAAACCCTATATATACATAGCAAAAGTCGACTTTATATATGCCTCATGTACCTTGGGAAAATTCAACTTTTGGCTAGCTATTTCACAAGAGCAAAATCGTTTTAAGTCTTGGTGAAGAGAGAGAAAAACACAACCCTAGTTTCCTAGAGAGAGAAAGTGGCGCAAACCTAAAAGGAGTTTTAGGGTTTGTGACAAGGTTGTGAGATCAAGAATAGGATTCTTGATCATAGGCGCCAACTAGTTCTTGGAATTCAAGAATTGTTCTTGAATTCAAGAACACCGTAGATAAGGTCCCTGGTTCACTTGGAGAAGTGAAGGAGGCTAGCACCTAGGAATCTCCAAAACTGTTCGTGTGGATCACCGGCGGAGGGAGCACACTTGGAGTGGACTCCTCAGCATCGTAGACACAAAAGTCGCCGATTGATTTGGGTAAATCTCTGGTCCTTTTACTGATACAGATCCATATAGCGGATCCTTGGGAAGAAATCAATATGCGCCTTTCTGTTTTGTTTAAATTTTAAATTTATACCTGTTTCCGCTGCGTTGTGTGCCTGGTGATTTCCCAACACCACAAACACACATATATCACTATCAGGGAAAAGAAAAGAGAGGAATCAGTAGAAAGATAAAGGAAAGTTACGGAGAGAGAGCACCAGGTAAGAAGAAACAACTATTTTCCTTTTCCTAGTCAAACATGGAATCTATATAATAACACTGTCTTCTTAATCTAAACCCTTTCTTTTATTATATGAATTCCATATCAGACTCTTATCTATATTTTTCTCTTCTTCGTACACGCGTACATATGTATGTTTCACGGATGGAAAGATTGTGGGTAAAAGAAAAGAAAACAATTGGTGATTTTTTTTCAAGAGTTATTAAGTTCTCTTCCCGCAAATGACTCATACGCATTTTTTCTTCAATATATGTATTTAATTATAAAAAACACTACTACTTAAATATTCATACTGTCATCTTATCTCAGCAACTTACCCCTCTTTCTTTAAGTATGTTTATATATCTGAAAGCATATGAGTTGCTACTTTATATATATGTGTGTGTACACTTTCACATTAACAGTAAAATATATATATAAAATACAAGCTTATGAAGATTCAGTTTTCTTTATATTAATTTTAATTTGTATTGTATCTACATATATTATATTTTATCTCATATATTTATTGACATGGTAATTTAGTGATATATTCATATCTGCTTTATGTGTAATATATATATAAACTTATCTGGTGTACTTTAGTTTTTTTATATATATATATATATATTCTATACTTTAAACTTTACCTTTATATGTCATCTTCCAAATTACTTTTGCATTTCTAGAACTTACCTATATACTTTGATTATATATTATTATATACTTTATATTTTAAACTTTACCTTTATATGTTATTTACCCAATTACCTATGCATTTATACAAATTTTATGTATATATATACATATACATATAGCCGAAAATCCAATCTTTGTAAAACAGGGTTCAAGGGATCAATTTAACAATTATATATATATAAACGAAATTTATTTAATTTAAATGACTACCTATTTAGTTTACTTCCATTCACTTCCTGTTACATTTACATATGTATGAGTGTTGTTATGAGTTCGATTAATATTTGATGAACTGTAATTTTAATATTTATCTCAAACTTTGTGAGTATTATGACAGTAAATGAAGGAATGATCCTTAAATAAGGTGACCTTATCATGGTTTTTGTTTTGGATTCGATTGGGGGACGCCCTAGTATACAGACGGTGAGTGAGAAAAGCCACCGAGGTGAGTGAGAAAATCCACCACCATAACACGTTATGAAAAGTCGTAATTAAACAGACAAAGTATAAATGATATACTTAAGTTTGAGATAATATTTTCTAATCATATATATTTTTCTGTAGCTTATACAGCTAGGTACATTATGAAAATGTTATTAAACGTTATTTCTTCTTACTGAGAATTTCATATTCTCACTCTTCTTTTCATGATGTATCCAGATTAGCACCATGTCAATATTTCGTTACATTATAGACTTTCATTTTGTTTGGGCGGAGGTTCCAGGACTCGATTTGTGCCCAACTATCATAGGAGTTTTATATAATGTAGAAATCATACCTGATGATCCCAGAGCACCGGGTGAGCCGCCACAGCAAAATGGGCCCTTTATGCCAAATGGGCCCCAAATGCCTAACGGCCCTCAGATATGACAATAAATAAAGTCATAGTTATCTAGAAGTATATATGTATGTTGTATATTGGGCTTGCCAGCTGACTATTTTGTACTTATTAGGAAGCACTATAGATTAGCAAACTCTCTTTTGGTATGTACTAACGTACGGTCCTACTAACAAGGACTTTTGTTATGTACGAACAACTTATAACCAATACATAATATAAAAATTATTACTTGTGTGTGTTAGATTTTTTTTATCTTTATTATCTTTGATTTTCCTAATAAAAAAAAAAGTAGTGATAAGGTGTTACATAGGGTTTTTAATTTTTTTTATTTCATTTTAGTTCCTGCTTATCAATTTAGTCCATGAAAGATTCATGGATTAAGGACTAAACTATAATGTTCGGAAGAGTTTTGGGACACTTTACAATTTTATTTTGAGGAATTGGGACTAAAATGAATGAAAATGTTGAAGAAGAGGGGGAAGTTGAGAATAATGGGACAAGAATGGACAAGGACTTATTTGCAAGTCAGACTTTTATTTTTATTAAGTTTATGCTTATGTGGCGAGAAATACACACATGAAAGCCTTTTTTTTGTGTTTAATGGTGCTGATGTGGCAGTTAACGACCACGTCAGCACTTAATGGGCCACGTCATCCTCCATCCATGCCACATTAGCTTTTTTGTAACCTCTGGGTGACGGAAGGACTAACTTGCTTAATGTTTGCATAATTTGGGGATCATGTTGTATAATTTCAAAATCCAAAGACCTATCTGCCACCACCTGTTAAATTCAGGGGACCTAAATGCTAGTGAAAGGAACTCTTCGTACATATTCTCCGTCTTTTTTCGAAAAAACACAGATAAATCTTTTAGTTGTACTTGGTTTTTTGTTTTTAAAATTAACAATTTGTTTTCTAGTTTTATTCTAGAAAACAATGAAATCAAACATAAACTCTAGTCTTTTTGTTTTTAAAATTCAAAACTTGTTTTGAGAGAATAGAATCAAGCAAGCCTTGATCATTTCAGTTTAGGATGCATTTGCATGGGGTTAGGAGATAAAGGGATTTAAAGGAATGAGTGAGTTTGTAAAGGAGTGTGTTATAAAGGAGTTTTTTTAATAAATGGTGTTCGGGAAAATGAGAGATAAAGGAGAAATTATGATGCGAAATTATTTTAAAGGGTATGTAATGATTGTGGTGGGTTGAAATAATTGTATTGGTATTTTAAAGTTGTATAGGGGTTAAAATGGTAAAAATAAAGGAGGATAAATAAGTGTTATTTTGATGTTTGTTTTGACTTTAGTAAAATTGTGTGATAAAGGATTACCTCGAAATTTGTGTTAAAAAAGTTATAAACGGAGATTATAGTACCTGTATAAAAAGAGATTGGAGGTGTGAGTGAGGGACCACAATGTAAATTTCAAGTACTTAATTGTAAATTTTTGGGGACTAGCTTATATATTTTTCCTCTTTATTATCTTTTAATTTTTTTTATATTTTTATACTACAAAAATTATTACCCATATATATACTAGAGGAGGGACCAAAAGGTATATTTTCTAGGGTATGAATTATGTATTTTTCTGAATTTTGTTCTTCAGTTGTTGTACTACCAAAAATATTAGCCATATATATACTGGATGAGGGACCAACATATATATTTTTTTTGTATGAATTATATATTTTTTCTCATTACTATTTTTGAATTTTGTTTTCAATATTGTCACTACAAAAAAATCATTCATACATATACTGGAGGAGTGACCAAATTGTAAGGTTTTCGGAATTGCTAATTATATATTTTTTCCTATTTTGAATTTTTTTTTATTTTTTCACTATAAAAACTATTACTCATATATATATATATATATATTAGATGAGGGACCAAATTGTAAATTTTTGGGGAATGAATTATATATTTTTTCCCATTACTGTCTTTTAATCTTATTTTAAAATTTTTATACTACAAAATCTATTACCCATATATATACTAGAGGAGGGACCAAAATGTATATTTTGGGGGTAAGAATTATATATTTTTATGAAATTTGTTCTTTAGTTATTACATTATAAAAAAATATTACCGATATATATACTGGAGGAGGGACCAACATGTATAATTTTTCTCATTATTAATTTTGAATTTTCTTTTGAATATTGTACACTACAAAAAATATTATTCATGCATATATTGGAGGAAAGATCAAATTGTAAAGTTTTGGGAATTGAATTTTATTTTTTTTTTCTATTTTGAATTTTGTTTTTATATTTTTACACTGCAAGAAACATTACTCATATATATACTGGGGGAAGGACCAAATTGTAAATTTTTTGGAAATTAATTTTTATATTTTTTCCCATTGCTGTTTTTTACATATGTTTATAAATTTTTACACCACAAAAAATATTACCCATATATATATATATATATATATTGCAAGAGGGACCAAAATGTATATTTTTTGGGTCTTGATTATATATTTTATCTCATGAATCAAAATGTAAATAACATGGACTGAATTATTTTATTTTAAATTTTGACCCTAAAAAGTATTATTAATATAATTGAAAAATAGAGGAATGAATACCAATATATCAAAAATTATATATTTGATGACTCAAGTATTAACTTATTGAGTTGGTATAATTTTAAAGTATAATTTTAAAGACTAAAATTATTTTTTAAGTAAATTAATATAAATTTTATATATATAATATAATATAATATACTTGTAAAATAAAATATTTTATTATATATATATACACACACAAATTTGTGTGTGTGTGTGGGGTGTGTGTCGGTGTGTGTGTGTGAGAGAGAGATAAATTGAGAGAGAAAGTTGTAAGAGGAATAAATTATAAGGGTATTTTAATATGTAATTTATCAATACGCCTTTTAAGTATTTTATTATTTTATAATAAAGAGTATGTAATTATAGGTAGTTGAGTAGAGATATGTTAATAATTTGGAAAGATAAAGGAGATATAAAAGTGAAAAATAAAGAAGGGGAACATAAAGATAAAATAAATAAAGATATTATACTGTAACTCTAATATTAAAAGAGTATTAAAAGATAAAGGAGAGATAAACTAGCTTTAAGCCAAACGCACCATTAGTCTTTCCCTTTGCATCCTTTCTCCTTCACTCTCTAATTTAATTATTTACTACTCACTCCTTCAAAAAAAAAAAAAAAGATAGGAGCGAGAATGCATGTATACAGTCAAAATTTTGTTTTGGTCCTTAATGTTTATTTTAGATTTTGTTCTCATCTCTAATATTTTTTTTGTTCCATTTTGGTGTTTAATATTTTTCAACAATTTTGTTTTGGTCATTAACAATTGAACGTGGTTATATCTCTATCGTTTCAAGTCTAAATGCAATAAAATCAGAGCTACAAGTTAATTTTCATAAATTCTTTCTTTACTCCGTTGAAGTCGTTGAACAAACGAGGTCAAACTGGGTTAAGAATTGGGCCGAAAAGTGAGCTGCTTATTTTATGAAGTTGGTCATATCTCACTTGTTTCAACTTCAAATGTGATAAAATCAGAGCTACGAGTTATTGTTGACAAAGTATTTCTTCATCTAGTTGGTGCCATTAGTAAAAGAGGTCATATAGTACTCTAAAAGTTGGTATTGGCATTTTGACTGAACCCACTTTCAAAGTACTATTTGACTTCTCTTGTCAACAGTCCCAACTGAAAAGAGAAAGAACTTGTCCAGATTATAACTCATAGCTTCACCTTCATTCCATTCAGATTTGAATCAAGAAAGATATAACCAACTTCATGAAATAAGTAACTCACTTTCAAGCTCGATTTCAGTCCTAATTTGATCTCGTTTGTCAATGACTCTAATTGAGAAGCGAAAGAACTGCCCAGGAGTAATTTGGAACTCTGATTTCGTCACATTTAGACTTGAAATGAAAAAGATATGATCACATTCAATAGTTAGGGACCAATTTTAGAAATTTTTGAGGATCAAAATGAAACTATTAGGAAACATTAAGGACCAAAATACAAGTTAATTTTCAAAAGTGTGTTTGGGACCAATTTGAAACCTCATGGAAACATTTAGGACTAATATGAAACAAATGGAAGATAAGGGACTAATTTGAAATCTAACCCAAACATAAGGGACCGATTTTAGATTCTGACCTAAATAGGTAGCTTGCATCATCTTGCTAATTTTTTAAAAATATTTTTTGAAACAGATTTCAAATTAGTCCCTTATCTTTCAATATGAAACCTCCTGGAAACATGTAGGACCAATATGAAACAAATGGAAGATAAGGGACTAATTTGAAATCTAACCCAAACATAAGGGACCAATTTGAGACTCTGACCTAATTAGGTAGCTTGCATCATCTTGGTACTTTTTTTAAAAAAAAATTTCAAAACATCAAACATCAATTTTAAAAACGTTTGAACCAAACCACATTGCAACTTTAAGAGATTAATTTAGAAAGAAAAAAGAAATGAACAAATTTATATTGTAAAATAAACGTATCTTTTTAGATCTTAAAAATCAATAAAAATATAAAATCTGAATAAAGAAAAAAAAATTCAAGACTCAAAACAACATAAACTATTTGGGTGGAAATTGTTTTGAATTGAGCTTGGAAGAGTTGATTATGATGGATGAAATTGTAGATGGTGGTTGGTACCTTTGTGTTTTTTTTTTTTTTTG
>QANZ01034420.1:18999-46521 GCA_003254925.1 Chamaecrista fasciculata
CATCTGAAGGACCCTCCTAGTATGCTCTATACTGATGGCAGAGGGTTTATGATATGCGAGCACGTCCTTCAAAGCTGTGATATCGAAATGCCTTTCAACCCGGCGGTGCTGGATCTGCTGGCGATTATGAACATCGCCCCCATTCAGATAAGTGCCAATGGCTGGCGCATCCTTCTCGGCTTTATCGCCAAGTGTCAGAGGGATGGTGTTCGTGCTACAGCGCGGTTGTTTCTTTTCTTCTTTTACCCTCGATGGGTGGAGAACGCCTTTATTTCGTATTATCGACGTCCTGGGCGCCCAGCGATTCTTGATCATGCAGTCAGTAATCCCAAGGAATGGCAGTACAAGTTCTTCTTCATTGAAGGGTCTGGATCTAGGCGTCCTTTCTGGGTTCGCGCATCAGACGAGCGCGCCATGTTTCCTTTGTCTTGGAGGCGACCACGTCTTGGTCCATTTGAGTGTAACTGGAGAGATTTGACCGTGGAGGAGCGTTTGGGGGCCCTTCGGTTGATCACCACAGACCCTCTCGACCCTAAGCGTTGTATGTTATTATCTTTTTGTCAATTTTGGACTGTTTCATGTGCTTTGCTAATTTCTGTTTTGGTGTTTGTCAGTGCTTAATGTGGGTGGTGCTGACGTCATTGGGAGCAAACGTACCCAGGATGACAAGGGAAAGGGAAAAGCAGTCGCTGTCTCAAAGAAAGCGTCTTCAGCTGTCGTCGCTGCTGCTGCTTCGAGGAAGCCAGGGGGCGTCGTTATTCGTGAGCCTTCGGCGACTATGCGCCCTCCGTCTCAGCTTTCCAAGGGCAAGGAGAGTTCCATCACAGGCAAGGACGGGGAACCTCCGAGAAAGCGTCAGCGCCCCACGGTGGAGGTTCCTCAAATTCCAGCGCTCCCAGAGGCTAATGACTTCAACGCCTTAGAGTTCCTTTCCAAATCTTTATCCGAGTCAGGTTCGGTTAAGAGGGACGACTTGGCTCGGGCGTCCACGGAGAATTCGCTGGACCCTTCTGAAGAGGCAGCTAGGTTTTTACTTGCTACGGGGATGCGTATATTGGCCAATAGCGTTTCTAGGAAGGATCTTTTATCCGAGCGAGACGCCGCTCGTGAGGACGCCAAGAAAGCTCGTCAAGAAAAACTTGAGTTGCAGGATGAACTCAATGTGACAAAGGCGTCGCAGGATTCTCTCCAGGGGGATTACGATCGGAGGGGTCAAAGGCTTCGGGAGGTTAATAGCTTGAATGAGGAGCTCCACGCCAAGGTGGTGGCCTTGACCAAGGATTTACAGGAGTCGCAGGAGAATTTGAGAGAATCGCAGGAGAATTTTAAGGCTTTGGGCGCCATGGCTTTGCGTCAGGTGAAATGGCGGGGGTCCCGCTATAATTATATCGGTTTCAAGAACGCCATAGCGCAGCTGCGGCTTCGTAATCCCAACCTCGACGTTACTGGAATTTGCCCGAACAAAGTTGTCGAAGGGAGGCTTATCCGAGATCCTATCAGTACGGACGCCATAGCCAAGATACCCCGCATGCCCGAAAAGTATGATCTTGAGGGGTATAACTCCGAAGGTGATGAAGATTTCCCATGGTTCCCAAACATGGAAGTCCCCCCCCTTGGAGAGGACGTTCCTGCGGAGAGAGTACCTCCCGCTGCTTCGGATGTCGGCGCGAGTGACGTTGTGGCTAAGGAAGTGGAGGCAAACGTTCCTCTTGGAGATAACGCCGAGGATGCGCCAAGTGTTGTTTCATCCAAGAGCGCCCCTTCTGCTACTTAGGCCTGCGTGCCTTTACTTTTTATTTGGTTGGGCCTGCGTGCCCTTTTGTGAATTTTTAACTATTGATTGAATTACGGCGTTGGTGCCGTTTTAAACTGTGAATGGTATTGGCCAGTAGCGCCATTTTTTGAATCATGGGCGCTGATGCCCTTAACATGTTATTTGTTGTGTTCGATTTCCTTTGCTGTGAGCGTTCTCGTTTTGTGGTTTATAACTTGTGTTTTTCGATTCGATCGAAGCGTTGTTTTGCACTTTAGAGTCCTGCCTCGTGATGGGCACGCTTCGAGCGTTTTTTGCGTATCATACGCTAGATTTTTGACTAGTCATCCAAGGGAGGGTCGGTCCGCATGGTAGTGAGTGCCATACTCACAAGGCTCCTTCGAGGGCCTTTTCGCTACTGTTCCGAGGGCGTCCCCTCGAGCAGCGCTAACTTTGTTATTTGTTGAAGAGGAAAAATAATTCATTAATGAGAGCAAAGTACAAATGGCGCTATGGCCTTATTCAAACAATGCCATAATTTAAATGAAGTTAATCCGCTTAGGGAAAGTAAAACTTGAGTTTTGCCATATTCCAGGCGTTTGGGAGTGATCTCCCTTCTGGCGTTTCCAGCCGGAAGGCGTTCCCAGGTAAGGCTTCTACGACTCTGTAGGGGCCTTCCCAGTTTGGTCCGAGCTTGCCGTGTCTGGGATCCTTTCTGTTATTTTCGACGGTTCTAAGCACCAAATCTCCCACTTTAAGGGTTCGAGGTTTGATTTTTGAGTCATGGTATCTTTTCACCATCTGATTGTATGCAGCTTGTCTGATGGCTGCAACCTCTCGTCTTTCCTCCAAGCTATCTAAGGCTTGGAGCCTGGAGTTGGCGTCATTGGTGTTCGAATAATTGATTATCCTCTCAGTTGGGACGTTCACTTCGGCAGGTATGACCGCTTCATGTCCGTATGCTAAGGCGAAAGGTGTTTCTTTCGTAGCTGTTTGTTCCGTGGTCCTGTATGACCATAGGACTGAGGGGAGCTCATCAACCCATCTTCCCTTAGCTGACTCGAGTCTTTTCTTGATCCCTTGTATGATGATTCTATTGGCCAATTCAACTTGGCCATTTGTAGCCGGATGTTCTACTGAGGTAGTCTTGTGATGAATTTTCCAAGCCTTGCAAAAGTCTTGGAACTTTCTGCTTGTGAATTGGGCGCCATTGTCAGATATGAGAGTGTTTGGGAGTCCGAATCTGGTAATGACGTTCTGCCATAGGAACTTTTCCATGGCTTCCGAAGTTATGGACGCCACTGCCTCGGCTTCTACCCACTTCGTAAAGTAGTCTACGGCAACTATGAGAAACTTTTTCTGATAAGCTGCTGTTGGGAATGGTCCTGCAATGTCGATTCCCCATAGGTCGAATGGCCAAGGGGAGGTGATGGCGCTCATGGGAGCTGCGTGTGTATGTATCATGTTGGCATACTTTTGGCATTTCTCGCATGAGCGGACAACGGCTTCGGCGTCCTGAAGTAGTGTGGGCCAATAGTAGCCTGCTCTTTGGATCTTCCTCCGTATAGCCATTGGGCCCTGGTGGCTTGCACATAGGCCTTCATGGACTTCAGTTAACACCCTGGTGACTTCGCCCCCTGCTATACACTTGGCTGCCGGGTGACTGAAGTTTTTCCTGTATAGTGCTCCTTGTCTGATAAAGTATCTGCCGGATCGTCTTGCGACTTTTCTTGCTTCGTTTTTGTCCGAGGGAAGGGAGCCTTTGTCCAGGTAGTTGAATATCGGCGTCCTCCAATCGACGACTTCTTCTGTAGGAAGAACGTCCTGTTCCAATATCGATGGCTCCCTGAGGGTCGTTTTGATGATGGAACTCCTTCCACCTTTGTTTGGCTTAGATGCCAACTTGGCGAGCTCGTCGGCTCGAGCGTTCTCGCTTCGTGGGATATGTTTGAAAGTGGCGTCTATGCCTGATCCCGCCATGATTTTTCTTGCCTTCTCGGCGTACTGGACCATGGTAGAGTCTTTGGTTTCGTACTCCCCGTTCATTTGTTGCACTACCAATTGGGAATCTGCGAAGATTTCCAATCTTTTGGCGCCCATGTTGGCTGCCAGTTTCAACGCAGCGATTAACGCCTCGTATTCTGCCTGATTGTTAGTAATGGGGCATTCGATTTCAATAGACTGCTCGATGATGGAGCCGTCTGGGGCTCGCATTACCACTCCTGCTCCTCGTTGGGAGTTTGAAGCGGCGCCATCGATGTGCACGCTCCAAGTCCAATTTTGGGCATTGTCTGGTCCAGTCATTTCTGCTATGAAGTCGGCTAATGCTTGGCCTTTGATGGCCCTTCTTGGCTCATAAGCGATCCCATACTCTGAGATTTCTACGGACCATACTGACATTCTTCCAGCAATATCTGGTTGTTCAATCATTTGTTTGAGAGGTCTGTCTGTTCTGACGATTATTTGGTATTGCTGGTAGTAGTGTCGCAGCTTCCTAGTTGAGTGAAGTAATGAGAACGTCAGTTTTTCTAGGCGGTGATACCTCTTTTCGGCTCCCGTGAGCGTTTTGCTCGTAAAGTAGATTGGTTTCTGCTCTTCCCCTTCTTCGAGTACTAAGGCAGAGCTGATTGCGTCGTCTGTGGACGCCAAGTAGACGTAGATTGGTTTATCCTTGATCGGAATTACCAAAATTGGCGGTGACGCCAGATACGCCTTTAGCCTTTGGAAGGCTTCCTCGCATTCCTTGGTCCATTCGAATCGTTTGTTTGCTTTTAATGTTTGGAAGAAAGGCAAGCATTTGTCAGCTGACCTGAATGTAAAGGAGACCAATAATGAGTAATGCTCGTTTTATTGATAGAAGTTGTGCGTCGAAAAGACGGCTTACATAGGCGTTGTTGATTAAATAAAGGCATTTCAGAAAGTAAAGAATAAATAAAATGACGAAGAGACTGTCGCTAGGAATAGCTGTAAAGCTTTATTTGTTGAGGTGGCGCTAGGCGCTCTCTACCTCGACAGGAATCTATGGAGTGCCGCTAGCCTGCCGTTGAGGCGTTGGACTTCCTTAACCGATCTCGGGGAGACCATCTCGAGGATTGCCCTGCATTGATCTGGATTGGCTTCGATTCCTCTGTTGGTGAGCATGAATCCGAGGAATTTTCCCCCGTTGACGCCGAAGGCGCACTTCGAGGGGTTCAGCTTCATTTGGTACTTTCGCAGCTGGTCGAAGATTTCCTTCAAATCTTCAGTGTGCTTTCCTCCTTCCTTGGTTTTTACCACCATATCATCAACGTAGACTTCTAAATTCTTTCCGATGTGATCTTTAAAGAAAAGATCCATCATTCTCTGGTAGGTGGCGCCCGCATTCTTCAGTCCGAAAGGCATTACTGTGTAGCAGTACGTGCCCATCTCAGTTATGAACGCCGTTTTCTCGGCGTCTTCGGGGTTCATTTTGATCTGGTTATACCCGCTGAAAGCATCTAGGAAACTCATCGTTTGATGACCACAAGTTCCATCAACAAGCTTGTCGATGTTGGGTAACGGGTAATGGTCCTTCGGACACGCCTTGTTGAGGTCAGTGAAGTCTACACACATCCTCCATTTGCCATTTGATTTCTTGACCAGCACCACATTGGAGAGCCACTCGGGGTACTTGGCTTCTCTGATAAATCCTGCAGCTAGTAGTTTATTAACTTCTTCTTTGATTGCCGCTTGGCGCTCATGGCCGAAGAGGCGTTTTCGTTGGATCACTCCCCTTCTGCCGTCGGTGTTCAGGCTGTGACAGATGAGCTTGGGGTCTATTCCTGGCATATCCGCTGGACACCAGGCGAAAATGTCAGAAGATTCCCTCAATAGCTGGATGAGTTCGGACTTTTCTTCTTCACGAAGGAGCATGTTAATTTGAACTGTTTTCTCGGCATCTTTGCCCAGCTGTATCACTTCCAAGTCCCCCGTAGGTTTGGGCCTTTGATTTGAGATCTCATCTCTGAAATCCTCTATGTCGTTGTTTGCACCCTCAAGCTTTTTTATATTCACGGCGTTATCAGCCGATGCATTTGCTCGCGTTTTTCTTTTTCTTTCTTCTTCAACCGTTTTTGATAGGCTCATGGCATAGCATTGCCTGGCTGCTCTCTGGTCTGCTCTTACTTGGCCCACTCCTTGGGGCGTTGGGAACTTCATACGAAGGTGGGCGGTGGATATGACCGCTCGCATTTTATTCAGGGAGGGGCGCCCAAGTAGAACGTTGTAGGCTGAGGGCGCCTGTACCACCAAGAATTCCACCATAATACTCGTTACTCTTGGCTTCTCACCCACAGTGAGTCGTAAATCAACGCTACCAAGGGCTGGTATTTGATCTCCTGTGAATCCGATAAGGCGTCCATGGTGCTCCTTGAGTTCTGACCGGGGAACGCCCAACTGCTCGAAGCATGGCTGATAGATGATGTCAGCAGACGAGCCCTGGTCTACCATGATCCTTTCGACTGTGAAGGCGCCAACTCGCGCTGTGATCACCATGGGGTCATCATAATCCTGGTTAACTTCCCATAACTCGTCATCGGTAAAGATGATGGGTTCAACCCATTTTTCTGCTCTAGACGTTTCCTTGTAATCAATCCTAAGTATGGATCGATTCACCTTCCTCTTCTTATGTGGAGCCTTGGCGCCACTTTTTTCTATACCCCCCGAGATGGTATGGATGATCCCGGCTGGCTTGTCGTCTCTTGGCGGTGTGCGCCGATCCCTTCTCCTTTCTTCGCCATCAACGCCTCCTCCTCTCGATTTTTTCTGTTCACGAGTATTCTTTTCTTCTCTGTGTCTTTTACTTCCGTCTTTTTTAATAAACCTGGATGGGAGGCGCCCCAATCTGATCAGGTTCTCGATTTCATCCTTCAGGACGATGCACTCATCTGTCGTATGTCCTTCTGTTCTGTGATACCTGCAGTATTTGCTGGTGTCGACGTTTCGCCCTGGTCTTCTGGGGCGGTCAGGGAGTCGTGGTAGCAGATCTGTGTTGAAGATTTCTCGAAAAACCTCTGATTGAGACACGGCAAGGACAGTGTAGACGGCGTGTCTTCCCCTTGGTGGGGATCGTGGACGCCGTGAGTATTCCCCTCCTTTTGGTGCTTGGGAGCCACCAGTTTTGTCTGAGTGTTTTCCATGTGGCTTTCGAGTATCTGGTTCGATTCTTGCGAATCGATCACGCTGGGTCTTGTCCAGGTCTTCCTTTGTTATGAACTCCTCCACCATTGAAAGGAGTTCTCCAACAGATTTCGGAGCTTTGTGTGTGAGCTCCTTGTGTGCATGGCCTGGTCGGATCCCCGCCAGGAATGAGTACACTGCGATGTTGTCATCCACTTCCTTGATGCTTAGCAGAGTTTTGTTAAACTTTGCTAAGTAATCGCGCAATGATTCTCCTTTGTTTTGTCTAATATCGGTCAAGACCGCCATGGGCTGCTTGTATACTTTGCTTGTGGCGAACCGCTTCTTAAACATTTCCTCCAAATCTCTAAAGCAATGCACTGAGCCCGCCGGGAGTTTGGAGAACCAATCTAGAGCTGGTCCTTCCAAGGTTATTGGGAACAGCTTGCATCGTTGAGGATCTCCTAAGTTGGAGATGTTCATGGCGGCCTTGAAACTGAGCAGATGATCCTCCGGGTCTTTTTCCCCGGTGTAGGGCGTCAGCTTCATGGGCATTTTGTAATGCCTGTCCAATTCGACAGCTTGCACGTGAGGGGCAAATATCCCTCCCGCTAGTGGGGGCGTTGTAGTCGGTAACGCCGAACAGGGTGGGGGTGCCAATTCTGGCGCCTGTGCCTGGATGTTCATAGGCTGATACATTTCAGCAGTTCTTCCGTTGGGCGCCGATTCTGGCGCTGGTGCTGAGGCGTTCATGGGTTGATACACTCCAGTAGCTCTTCCATAGGGCGCCAATTCTGGCGCTAGTGCTGAGGCGTTCATGGGCTGGTACATTCCAGCGGATCCTCCATAGACGCCATACCCAGGGTAATATTGGGGATAATACCCCTGTGGGTAATAGTAACCCTGAGGTTGGTAGGAGTAGGTGCCCACCCAAGGTTGCTGCTGGGTAAGCTGGGCAATTTGGCCAGGAGCCTGTTGCTGAGTTGCCACCTGGATAGGTGATGGGTTGTTCACATGAGTTTGCTGTTCTTGAGCTCCTGGGTTTTCTTCTGGTGGTATGGGCTCTGGGTTAGCTTCTTCAGCAGCTTGCTTTTCTTTGCCCAGTATCAGTTCGCGGATGTCCTTGCGGAGTGCTTCCATCTCGATGCGCATGTCAGCCTTCAGTGCAGCGATCTTGTCTTCTGCTGTTATGTTGATTTGCCCTGTACCCGCTGGGTTGGGCAGCGTGGGGGTTTCCTGGATGGCAGGAAATCCTGGGGGTGGAGCAAGCGTCGAATCCTGTGCGGATTGAGCTACTGAGGCTCCAGAAGCGTGCTGATCAGTGGGAGTGGATGTCATCTTGCCGATTTCTGTAGATGTCATCTAGTTCTCTGGTTCGATGAAACACACAGGTCAGATAAAACAAAAAATTCTGGAAAAAAGTGTATAATCCTTCCCTATCGTTCATGTATCCAAAGAAAAATCTTAAATCGAGATCAACACTGTTATAAACTAAAATTGGACTTTGAATAAAGTCCCCACAGACGGCGCCAGTGATGAACCTGGTTTTGGCCGTAGGGCATTACCTGGTTCGATGAGGTAACTTTGGGTCAGGAGTCACCTGCAAGTCAATGAATGCACAGGGATGCCCTGCGATTCACCTCCGATGCTTAAGTCAGTAGAGTGTTTGAGAGAGATGATAATAAGTGCTGGATAGCAATAGTGCGTACCTTTTTCCAGTAGAGGAGCTGTCCTTTTATACTGGTAAAGTGAGACCTTTTTGACCTAGATATGGTCAATCGTGATCCTAACTGACTTGGCCAAATCAGTTGTGATCGTGAGGGAAATCCTAACTGTCCGTTATTCTCGCAGGTCTGTTAAATAGGATATGGGAGTAAGTTGTTATTCCGCGTGAACGCCTGGCTGTTGGCGTCCTCGACCAACGTAGGTTGTTTGGTGCCTTAATCATGCTAGGACTCCCTCCGTGGACGCCTGACTATTGGCGTTATTGACTGTCACAAGAGGCTTGGTGTCTTGGCTCTTTTTGGCGTCATCAGCCAAGGGAATCCTTAGATGGGTCTCCGGGCGCCCACGGTCTAAGTCTTCTAGGCCTCAAGTCTTTAGGCCTATTATCATGTTGCTTATTTTTCTTAACACTAAAACAACTGTTTAGGGTTGATGAATAAGGGTTTGTTTGGATAATTTTTTTTACCAAATTAATGATTTGGTCTTTCAAAATTGATAGATGTTTCAATTTAATCACTCAAATATGAAATAATATAATTTAGTCTCTAAAAGATATGATTAAAATCAAATTGAATTTTTTTCATTAAAAATATTGATTGAAATTTAATGATAAATTTGATGTAATTTTAAATTAGTTAAAATTACAATATATGAATGACAATAACAAAATTGTTAAATTTGAATTAATATTTTAGCAAAAGGGTTAAATTGATAATAATTATATTTTTAAAGATGAATTAAACTAAGATATTTATCATCTTTAAGGATTAAATTATTAATAATTGATTTTATATTTCTTTTATAAAAGTCTTAGTTGAAAAATTTGTAATCAACCAACAATGATTTGAGGCAGCAACTTATATTCTAGGTGGGAATATTAAAGTTTAATCTCTAAAGTCGATATTATTGTGAGGGTTTAAATTGTTCACTACTTAACTTAAATAAGATTAGTATTTACTTAGACCGTTATATAGATAGACCGAAGAAACACATGATTTAACTCAAAAGGAAAATATTTTTAACCCAAACCCCAATTAATTTGTATAGCCTACTAATACATTGCACTTTGTCATTAATAATGCATTTTCTTTCTTTAACTTTTATGCTACATACATATTTAAAGATATTTTTCGTGCATTTTTCTTTTGTTAGTTGTTTTTCCTAATGTGGACAAGTATTGAGTAAATTATCTTAACACATTGATCAAGAAATTTCATTAATGTCGCTTGATATTAATTAGGTTTATTATATGGCTTAAATATAAGTTGATTTGACATTGTTTTCACTTGAATGCTGATGATATACACATATCTTGATTATACTAACAACATTTAATGATATACATTAATGCATTAAAAGAAGTATAATGACGTTCTCATCGAATAAAAATACTTTAAACTATACATTCTTCACTTTATATTTTAAAATTCTAATAAAAAATTATTTTTTTATTGAAAAAAAACCTCATTGAGTTTGTGGTCCTTGCTGTTGTAAAGAACAGCTGTGCATACCACCAATGCACCACAATTGGACTCGAAATTTACACCAAAGAAAAAAAGATTAAAGGGTTATTTTAGTCCAAAATATATGTCTTAATATTCATTTTAGTCTTATATTTTAAATTGTTCATATTGGTCCTAATTGTTTGAAAAATATTTTATTTTGATCTATGAAGCATGGAAACTTTATCTTGAAGACGTGTCGCCGTGTCACACATGTGTCTATGTCAGACACCCGTACGACACTCATACGACACATATTCATAAGTTTCAGAATATAAGATCATTTTTTATGACTTTAATATGACAAACAATAGAAAATAATGACATATATGATGAATAAATTAAATATTGTAATTTTTAAAGTTTTCATCCAAATTTATAGATTTTTAATTAATTTTATATATAAATATATGTCGTGTCATGTCGTGTAATTTTTAAAATTTGGCGTGTCCGTGTCCGTATCGTGTCCCGTATCTGTGTCAGTATCCATGCTTTATAAATTTTGATCTAATATTTCTCTTGTTTCAAGTTCAAATTGTAATGAATTTAGAGTTACATATTGTTCTCAAACAATAATTTTTCTATCCAATTGGAACCGTTTGGAAACGAGGTCAAATTGGTACCAAAAGTAGATATCTTGTTTCACAGTTAAACAAGAGAAATTTATAAAATATCTCTTGTTACAAGTTCGAATGCGATAAATTTAGAGCTATGAGTTACTATTAACAAGTCTTGCGAACTTGAAAAGAGTGACCAAAGAAATAGGACCAAATTCAATAATTTAAGACTAAAACAAAATATGTTATCAATATTTAAAACCAAAAGAAATATTAAAACATAGATTTATGACCAAAATGATCATTTAAAAAACCAAATACATAACTTACATTATGAATATTAAATTCACTAGATTAATAAAATTAATAGACATCATTAATTTATCTGTTAAAGAAAGTAATAAAAAAATATTTTGAATTCTCCCTTATAACACGAGATCACGTGAAGTATGATAAACTAGCAGAAAAAGACAAAACAAAATTTACTGCACAAATTTATGTAATGTACTAATGTAGCTGACTTCTTTCGGCCAAAAAAAAAACTGACTTCTCAGTATTGTCAATTTAGCATTTAGCACCACTGAAAGTGTTTGTTTATCTATCAATCATATTTATTTATTTCTCATTCAACTCATTAATTTAAACATAGTTATTTTTCATAATACTGATATAAATATTTAAGGTAATATTTAAAAAACATTAATATTGTAAGAAAGGCTCTCAAATTCTTGAAAATCAATGGCAAAATTTAGTAAAAAATCAGTGGCAAAATTTAGTAACCAATTAATGACGGATTAGAGTTGTACCTAAAATGTTTTTTTTACTAGACATTTAATTTTGAGTAAAAATAAATTTCTATCTATAAATAGATATAGAGGTATCAAAACATGTTTAGTTTATTAGGTCAACTTGTTTAAGTTACTTAAAAAATGAGTTAGATCAATAAATTTTTTATTTAGCAATGAACTTTTAATTGAACTCCATTAACATACACTCAAGCGAGTAATACAAAAAAGCATTAATAAAGAGTAAATTAATAATTCACTCTTTGAAAAATCAAATAATTGATCATTTGATATTTGAAATATTAAATATATATTTGTCTCTAAAAAATTAAAAGATTAATCTTTTTTATGGGTAAAAGATTAATTTATTAACTCAGTGAATTAAATGTTGAAAACTGAAATACTTTATTGTATGACTTTATTAGATATATTAAATGGATTTATTAAAAAATGAATGAATTTATTAGGAGTATTGAATAATGGGATTAATTAGATATAATTGTATGAGGAGAGAGAATAAGAAGAGAGAGAGAGAAGGAAATGGCCAGCGATTCCTGAGGTTAACTGTGTGAGTCATTTAATAGGCAATAGCGCCACTGAACACAGTCTTGTCAAGCTTTGTTTTCATCTTCATCTTCTTCTTCTTCTTCTTCTCCCCTTCATTTCTCAAAACTCACCAGACAGAAATTTCACTAATGCCCATCTTTTTTCTCTGCATTTCATTTCAGTCCTCCTCATCCTCATCTTCATCATGCTGCTGACACTCTTACCCTGAAACCCCTTTCAGGATTTTCATTCAATTTTCAACTTTCAAACCACCCCTTTTCAATTTCAACCCAAAATCTAGGTTCCCTTGTTTGTTTCCTGGGAAAGTGAAGGAAAATTGCAGAGTAGTGCATGGTGGGTATCTTTCTGATTTCATGAAAAAAAAAGAAAGGGGGCATACTGCAAGATGGGTAAAGTGAAGATGGCACCTTTTTGTTGCAAATGGGCAATGTTGTTGCAGGATTAGTGAAATTGAAGTAAGAAACCAAAAAAGAAAACATTTTTTTTATACACAAAAACAAAATATGCCAACTGTTTGGTTCTCTCTCAAGAGGTCACTACACTGCAAATCAGAGCCATCAGAAGTTCATGACCCAAAATCCAGAAAGCAACATTTGAGCACAATCTTGACCAAAAGGGCATCAGGAAGGTCTGGTTGTTCAAGAAGCATAGCAAATCTCAAAGATGTCATCCATGGAAGCAAAAGGCATCTTGAAAAGCCACCAAGTTGTAGCCCAAGATCTATTGGTAGTAGTGAGTTTCTCAACCCCATAACCCATGAAGTCATTTTGAGTAACTCAAGGTGTGAGCTCAAAATCACTGGATTTGGTGGCTTTCAAGATGGGGTTGCCGGCGCCGCCGCCGGAGCCGCCGCCGGCGGTGGTGGTGGGTCAACATTTGTTGGGACTTTAAGGCCTGGGACACCTGGACCTGGAGGGAACCCTACAATGCATTATTTCAATCCTTCTTTTAGGACATCATCCACTACAGCAACACCACCAAGGAAATCTCCTAATGCTTCTTTTCTTTTATCAGAGAAAGATGGGTCTAATTATTTTCATGGTGGTGGGATGATTCATACAAGTAATAGATTGTCTCTTGAGACAGATTCTAATGGGTGTTCTTCAGTCACTTGTCACAAATGTGGAGATCAATTCACCACTTGGGATGCTGCTGAATCTCATCATCTCTCAAAGCATGCTGGTAAATTAATTAATCACTGCTTATTATTATCCTTTCTCAGATTTCCTATGCTTTTTTGTTTTTTTTTTTTTCAATCTTTTCAGCCTAAAGATTTCAACTTTTTTACTTTTTCAGCTTTTGCACTTTGGAATTTGGATATCAGGATATATGGATTTGGTTTAGGATTCTACTTTTACTCTCTCTATCAAAAGTCAAGCTTTTTTTTTTTCTTTTCCTTTTTTTCCCCCTCATGTTTCACTTCAAATTAAGACATAAGAAATGAAGCAATCGCTGGTTTGAGTCTAGGGAATGGGTCTAGCTTTCTAGTCTCACACACTCAGGTTTGAGTCTCTGGAGTGTTACACATAAATTAAAGAAAAAAAAATAAGAAACAAGTTTTTTTTTTCTTTTTAATTCTTATGTTTCTACAAATTAGTTCAAAGGGTTAAGCCGTAACTTTTTAAGAATGTGTAAACGAAAATGGATGCTCTATATGTGAAGATTTGTTCATTCCTCTTTAGTTAGGCAAATCTGAGCAATAAATAATTAAAACTAATAATTTCATTTAAAATCAAAGAGCAATGTGGTAATTTTTAGATATCTATTTTTGTCTAATTATAGAGAACTGTGTGGTCCTCAATTACAGAGTCCATCTTCATGTGTAAACTGTACTTTTAGTATTCGAATTGTTAACTCGTATATGTTTCAAGGTTCAAATTGTATATTACTCTTCTTTCTTTCTTTCTCATGTTTCATTTCAAATTAAGACAACACAAGTGTTTGATTTTTTGTTTTTTTTTTCCTTTTTCATTTGACAGTCACTGAGCTTGTGGAAGGCGATTCATCAAGGAAGATAGTGGAGATAATATGCAGAACAAGCTGGTTGAAATCTGAGAACCACTGTGGAAGAATTGAGAGAGTCTTAAAAGTCCACAACATGCAGAAAACACTGGCAAGATTCGAAGAATATCGCGAAATGGTGAAGATTAAAGCCAGCAAGCTCCAAAAGAAGCATCCAAGATGCTTAGCTGATGGCAATGAGCTCTTAAGGTTTTATGGAACCACAGTTTCATGCTCCCTTGGCTTCAATGGCTCTTCAAGCCTTTGTCTCTCTGAAAAATGCTGTGTTTGTAGGATCATAAGAAATGGGTTTTCTGCAAAGAAGGAGTTAAAGGGAGGAATAGGTGTTTTCACAACTTCAACTAGTGGGAGAGCCTTTGAATCCATTGAGATTGGTAATGAATTAAGTAATGAGGCTTCTTCTTCTTCTTCAGTGAGAAAAGCACTTATTGTTTGTAGAGTGATAGCTGGTAGGGTTCATAGGCCTCTTGAGAACATTCAAGAGATGGCAGGCCAAACTGGGTTTGATTCATTGGCTGGAAAAGTGGGGCTTTATTCAAACATTGAGGAGCTTTATTTGCTTAATCCTAAAGCCCTTCTTCCTTGCTTTGTGGTTATCTGCAAACCCTGATGAATATGAAGAAGAAGCACACAAGATTTGCAAAGTAAAGTCAGAGAGAGATAGAGACACAAGAGTAAAGATACAATTTAGTCCCTGAATGGTGGAATGATGAGACAGACAAAACATTGATTTATGAGGAAACTTGTTTTTTTTTGTCCCTTAAGTTTTTCTGAAACAATGATTTAGTTTCTGGATATTGAAAATGTACTTTTTGGTCCTTGATCTTTTTACAGGCGTTTTAGGGACTAAATCGTGTATTTCTAATATGCTGGGACTAAACTGTAGTTTTGGAGCAAGTTTAAGGGCTAAAAAGTAAGTTTTCTCTTGATTTATTTATTCTTCACTTTTTTCTCACTATCTCTCTCTAACTCTATTCTGTAAAAATACTTAGGAGGATGATGAATTACATCATATTAATTGTCTAGTCATAATGAATCTCTTGTTTTGGCCTATGTCTTTTGAACAACATTGGATTTTTTTTCCCCTCATGTCACATGTCTTTTTGCTGGTTTATTATTATTGTATGAACATCTGACTTTTTTGTTTTCTTCACCTACACAAGGCAGCTGAGTTAATGAATATGTAAATCCTGAATTTCAGAGTCAATGGCCAATTAAAGATGCTTGAATGTTATAATTATGAGTAAGGTGTTATATATTAATTGAATTTCTAGAATATTCTGAGTCATTGGAGTAAGCTAATTGAATATCATAGTATAAAATTGCAAGACTGAATCAGTCTAGTTGTATCAGCATTTAATTAACTAATCAAGTGGCAGAACATAGGACGAAGCTAGGTAACTATTGGTTTGATTGAAAATGCAATCGAAGATTAGATTCCATTTGGATTGTTCATTGAAGAAGTAATATTTAGTTTCTGAATTATTAAAATTGTTGATGATTTGGTTCATGGGAATTAAAAAATAAAAATAAAAATTTAGTATAAATTTAAGGATAGAAAAATATTAACTTAATTAAATTCAGGGACTAAAAAGTATAAAATTAGTTTAAATTCAGAGATCAAATCGTTACTAATGCTCAAATCATGTATTTCAATTATTTAGAGATTGATTAGTTAAACTTATATAAATTTAGGAACCAAATAGTACATTTTCTCATTATAGAGATGACGATGATGATGGTTAGATGGATAGTGACTAAGTTGAAATATTGAAATATACAATTTAATTTTTAAAAGATTCAAATGGTATACTCTTTGATCAAGAACTAAAAAAATATATATACATTGCTATTTGATGAACCTTTAAAGATTAAAATGTATATTTCAATTTTTCATTAACCAAATTATTAATTTATATGGTTTTACATATACTCCTAATTAGAATTTATTAGTGATCATGCACGTGGTTGACCTCAGCTTTACAAGTTTTTATACCATGCCTTAAACTGTAAGAACACCTAGTCCTACTACATAGTGGGAATGTGGCCAAATGCCCCATCCTTTAGGGCATGTGGTCCTTCTTTTAATGTTCAAACATAGTTCATGTTCTTGTTCATGTTCATGTTCACAGTCTAGGTTTTACATATATATACTTTGTCTCTTGTTCCCTCTTTGTGCAGTAAATGCCTTGTTTACTACTCTTCAATGGTCAATTCTTTTTTTCCTTCTAACTTCTAAGCTCATAGACCATCATGATGTAGGCTCAAATGGCCTTCAAAGATATTGATATTCTGAAATAAGGATTTCATGAAAAAAAAACGGATATCATATAAGTCTAAAGAAATTTAATGTTATAAAATGTAAGTTCTAACATCAAGAATATTATTTATCGATTAAAAAAAATTAATTTTCATTGGTAGTAAGTTTTATAAGATCTATAAGAAACAGATCGAGAGGTTTTCATGAATAGAAAGAGAAAAAAGGAAAATTTATTATTTGAGCTCTGAATTTACACGGAGTGAATGAATTAATTCTTGAATAATCAAAATATATAATTTAATCTTTGAAATATTTTAATTGTTAATGATTTGGTCCTGAATTTGTATATTATGGTCTCTGAATTTGATTCAAAAATAAAATTATTGGTAATTGCAATAATTCAAAGACGGAGTCATATATTTTAATTAGGTTAAAGTGTAAATTTGGTCTCATATCTTTTGCTCAATTCCCAATTTGGTCTTGTATCTTTTTTAGTTGCACTTTTGGTCCCATATTTTTGCAAAAGGTCCCAATTTGGTTCTATATCTTTTGGTCAGGTTGTAGAACCGGTCTCATATCTTTGTAAAATGATCAATCATTAGTTGATGTTTTTGCAAATATATGAGACCACTTCTGCACCTGACCCAAAGATATAGGACCAATTTTGCTATTGACCTAAAGATAGGAGACCAAATCAAGACTTTAGCCTTTTAGGCTATGTTTGGGAGTTTTAGTGAGGATGGAGAGGAGAAGACATTAATGGACACCAATAGAGTGGAGTGGAGATGATATTAATGGACCGAGTTGATATGTTGTTTGAGAGTTTTTAGTGAGGAAAGGAATGGACACATGATTAGCTTGCTAAATTAATAATATTTTATCCATAAGTTTGAAATAATTTTATACATTTTGGTTCCTGAATTTGTACTAAATAATATTAGGGTTTAGAAAGATCAATAATATTAATAAAATCATGGGGTATAATTGTCTTAAAAAATTTTAAAGTTGTCTACTACATCCTTGGTTCCCTAATTTGGGGTGCCAGCAAAAATTAGATTTTGGGATGCCAAAGGGTGCTTTAAAGGCACCCCTTGTCCATTCCTCTCCTCCATCAAAAGACATCCAAACAATGATTTTTAATGTTTTGTCCCTTCCACCCCTCTCCATTCTCCCATTGACACCTCATCCAAACACACCTTTAATTATTCAGAGACTAATTTATTAACTTGACATAAATTTAAAGACTAAATAATAACATTTCTAAAGAGAATTATAAAGTATTTCTTATATGTTTGTTATTTGATTTCTTTAATTACAACTTTTTTTACTTTCTTTTTGTTATACAATTGACATTGTAAAAAGTTTTATTTTCTCATTTTTTTTGGCTATAATTCATCATGCAAGAAGATTTTTGACATGCATCTTATTTTTATCAAAAAATTTTATAACAAAAAAATAAGTGATTTTACATAAATTAATCCTTATGGTTATGATACTTGGATAATAGTATGGAAACTTAGGTATTTTGAATTATGGGGGTTGTTTACTCATTACATGTGTTTGAAAAATAATTGTGTAGAACACAAATTTAACTCTTCTGACAAAGTCCTTATATGCATTAGGAAAAAATGGGTAAAACAACAATTTAACTCTTCTGACAAAGTCCTATGATATTTACAAATTTAGATAATCTGAAGTGTGATATATGGTACAATTTTTGCAGTTCAAAGGGACATAATTTCAAAATAATAAAATAGGTCAAAATATCATTTTTGGTCCCTAATATTTATCTTGAATTTCATTTTGGTCCATAATATTTTTTTGTTCCTTTGTAGTCCTTAATGTTTCCAAGCAATTTTGTTTTGTTCCCTATCTACTGAATATGGTCATATCTCTCTAATTTCAAGTACGAACGGGAAAAAATTGAAATTACGAATGACTCTAGATGAGTTCTTTCTCTTCTCAATTGGGGTCGTCATTAAATGAAGTTAAATCGAGCCTAAATTCGGGTCTAAAAGTGGATAAATTTAGTCATATCTCTCTTGTTTTAAGTTCGAATGCATCGAAATCAGAGCTATGAGTTACTTTTGATGAGTTATTTTTAATTTTTGTCTAATTGGGGCCATCAGCAAAAACGAGGTCAAATATTACTTCCAAATTCGATATCAGTATTTTGACCAAACCCACTTTCGAACTACTATTTGACCTCGTTTATCACGACCCCAACTAGACAGAGAAAAAACTTGTTAAGAGTAACTCAAACTTCAATTTTATTACATTTAGACATGAAGCGAGAAAGATATAACAAACTTCATGAAACAAGAGGCCTACTTTTGGGTCGAATTTCATGCTTGATTTAACTTCGTTTGTCGGCGGCCCTAATTGAACAAAGAAAGAACTCATCAAGAGTAATTTGTTGTTTCGATTTCGTCTCATTCAAACTTGAAGCCAGAGAGATATGACTATATTCAATAATTAGGGACCAATCGTTATTAGGGACCATAACGAAGCTCTTAGAAAACATTAAGGATCAAAACAGAGAAAAAAAAACATTAAGTACCAAAACAAAATGGAGTAAATATTTGGGACCAAAATGAGGTTTCGACCTAATAAAGTGTATGAGATTCATACTTTTTTTCTCTCAGCTTTTTATTAATCTCTCTCTAACCTGCACAAAGTTATACATCAGATATCACACCCAATTCAGACAATTCAAATTCCTATTTAGAAGTGATCTTTTAGGGGGTCTTAAGTGTGAAGGGGATGTCCCTTGGCGTGAGTTGGTAGCGTCAATTCAATTGCAACACATCTGTACAGCTTTCAATTCAATGCTTTCATGGCAATGAATGGCACATGCACCTCATAAATGTGTGTACTAACCCCCTCAGAATTAATAATAATAATATCCTCTCTGCTTTCAGAATGAAGGCCAATCTTGAAATTCCTCATGAAACTTCAAAATTTTGAAGCCACTTTGGAAATCTAATTAAGCTGCAACAACTAGATAGCCATGAGAAGTTTTACGTTAATCTTTTGGATTCTGTCAGTTTATGAACCATTTTAAGGGCTTTTCTCTTAAATGTTTGATGCAGACATTACCTGTTGATGATAGATATGCAATAATGAAAGTGGGGAAGAAACTAGTCATGATTAAAAACTATCTATTTTTTAGATATTATAAATACATTTTTAGTTATTGTTTTCCTTTTCTATTAAATTGTACTATGATTCTCTGAGTTTTATGTTGGGAGTAGAAAATATACCCGAGTTTTAAAAATTGACAAACAAACTTCATGAGTTTTCAATTTTATTCACTTAAGACCCTTGAGTTTTCAGAAAAATGATATTATCTAGAAGTTATAAGTGAGCAAATTAAATTTGAAAGCTTAGGAGGTGTATTTATCAAGTTTTAAAACTCAGGCGTCCTAAATGAGCAAAATTAAAAACTCGAAAGATTTGTTTGCCAAGTTTTAAAACTTAATGATATTTTCTGTCCATGATCTAAAACTCATAGACTCTAAGTTCAAATTAACCCCTATGAACTATTTAGTTCATGAAAATTTATTTGCGGGAGCTAAATAATTTATGTTTGTGGAAAAATAAGAGAATCCAGGGACTAAATCATAATATTTAGATAAATTTAAAGATTAAAAAGTATATTTTTTGAATGAAGGATTAAGACATCACACAGGACAGAGGAGTTAAAAGCTACACCAAGTTTGGTTTGCATATGCTATAATAAGACCTGCCAGCTTAGCCTTTCTATCTTTAGTCTTTTGTTTGTTTGGCTTTGCCTATTGCTATATAGTTATCAACGAATTTTCTTAGCTTTATTATCTATTGCTTGCATTTCCCTGTTTGATGGTGATGTTTTTAATAACTGAGAACTTCCTAGTTGGTCAACAAACTCAAAATCCATAATTCAAATTACAAGACTTCTGAATCTGCTTCAACTTTAATTTGCACTCTCAGGTTGAAATTTTCTCTGACCAAAATGAGGTATTTAAATATCAAATTTAGGTAAATAGGAATGAATGATTGGATGATTCATAGGTAGTTGCAGCATGGTCAAAGTTATGCAGGGAGTAAAATGGTCACCTTTACTTATCACTTGAGATAGTTTTAGGTAAAAAAGACTAAAAAGTATACCGTTTTGATCTTTTAGGAACTAAATTGTATGTTGGCAAAAAAAAAAAGGGACTAAATTGTATATTTTAATCTTTCAGGGACTGAGTTGTCAGCTTGATGATCTTTTAGAAATCAAATTGTTAGATTACTCTTTTATTATGTGATGTACATTATAAAGTTAGTAGTTTATACGATTTTTCAATGTAGAAAAAGTTTTTTTCATAAAAGAAAACCCTAAAATATTTCTATGGATTCAAACTCGTGTTTTTCAGTGAGTTCTAAGCTCTTGTTGTATTGAGAGATTTTATTTTGTCATTGATTTTTCTTGTAAAGAGTGAAAATTTTTCTTCATTTTTTTTTGTCAACTTAATTATTATGACACATTTGAGATAAAGATGACTTATCTCAGTTGTCTAGGTTAGAAATAATTGCAGAAACTAGACGAAATCATATTTTAGAGACTAAAATGGAACAAATGTGAAAGTTTGAAGATCATAACAAAACATAATAGGACCAAAATGAAATTAACCTCATAGTTTGAGGACTAAAATGAGGTTTTAACCTATTATTATCTATTGTATATGATCTAGGTCTTGCTTGTTACTCCTACTTCTAAAAGTATAACTAGGCCACTTTAATATTCAACCTCTACTCAAGCCTTGAAGCCTGAAGGCTGGCTTTTTATTTTCTACAAATACTCAACTAAGTAAGGAATGATCACAGAATTAAAGATCTTCAGAATTTTTTTATATGTGAAATTCTTGTGAAGTTTGGATAAAGTGAAAAAAGAGAGTGGACACTATAGGTTAAGCTGTTCTTTATTTTGAATTTCTCTATCTACTTTTTCCTATTTTTATCCTACAATATTTTATTTTATGAAGTACTTCAGAGAATCTATTTCTAATAAACACCATCAAAATTTACTGATTCAGATGAGACACATAGTAAATTGCCACTGTTTTGAGATCATCAAAGCCTTCTGCTTAATATAATGTACATCACAATTGAGGGTTTTGGGAACCAGGCATTCATTTGTCATGATGATTCATGATGACTATTAATGCTTGTAACTATGATATGAGATAAGATATACCAAACATTCAAAAAGGAATTTGGTGGTTAGAAATTTGAAGGATGACCTTTTATTCTGTGTGAGAAATTATACATAATTTAGACACGAGTACAAGACATCAATAATTGACTACTGACTAGTGGGATCAGCAGATATTTGTCTGATGAATTATCTTTAAGGCCATGCTTGTAACTAAAATCTAAATCTTTGAGCTTCTTCGAGGAAACCTCAGGAGTAATTTGTTATGATCATCTCTAAGAAATTTTGCACAAGTATGTAAGACTTTATTAGGAAGGGATAAAAGTTCCATAAGGAAATTAATCTGCTTTCAACATGGAAAATCATTACCTCTGCATAATTGAGCAAAATTAATCTAGTTTGGATAGAGGAAGTTTAGGAAGGATTGGTTAAAATCTTATTTTGATCCCTAATGTTTGCCCAAGATTCTGTTGGTCTTTAATTTTTTTTTTTTTTTTCCGTTTTGGTCTCTAAAGTTGTCAAGAAGTTTCACTCTTAGTCCTCATTTCTATTCACTTTTCTCCTTCAAAAAAGAAAAAAAAGAAAGGAGAAAATTGCATATTGACTCCAAAAAGTTTTGATTTTCTGCATCTGGGTCCCTAAACCTGACCATAACTCTTAGGGAGTTGAATGAACTTTGTAAAAGTATTTGGGGGGCAAATGAAATTTTATCCAAAGTTGAAACAGTGCAAAGATTACAAAAAGTTCAAATTCTAGAAAAAAAAACTACACTCTGGTCCCTACAAAAGCTTAGAACCGTGGGTTTCAAATGATTTTCACAAAAAAATAAGAGCACCTTTTAAAGATTCCTCCATTATTCCTTCATCCGGACCAAAACTCTATCCTGAAATTACTTTGTCCAATCATACCTGAGTCATGATAATGTAAGAAGAATATAGGAAAATCATTACTAGCATTTGAAGAAGCTAATGTAGGAAAAATGTATATATTTGAGTATATGCATTTAAAATAACAGGAATAAGAGGGCTCCATTGCATATCTTGAGCTAAGAGAGTCCATAACGGAAGCAAAATACTTTCAACAAGAGTGTCTTCACCAAAATCCGAATATGAGACTTTTAACTGAAAGAATTAGAGTACCTACCACTCTCTCTAACTAATACTTGGTTTTGATTTCACATACCACTCTCTCTAACTAATACTTGGTTTTGATTTCACATCTCTATGTTCTAAGTCCTTCTCTCGCACACTCAAATAAGGTGATGACTCTAAAATCAGACTTATATTGTCAGATGAAGAGTATAGCTAACCTTCTTAAGAAACCTTAACTTATCCACGCATCATTTGCCTAAACAAAGTTTTTTTTTTCTTTTTAAGTTTAACCACAAGTTTCTTCTACCTATTTGTATAATAGTGTAAACTAATCTTATTCGAACTAGGAGAGAACAATTAAAATACTTTCAACAATGTTGACTCCAAGATTCGAACCTAGATCTTTTAACTTGGTTGTCACTCGCTTACCTCTACATCAAACACTTATTGGTGCTAAACAAAGTTAGACCTACACCGATACAAGTGCCTAATTACAATATAAACATCCAGGTGCATATAACCATTTTAAAATCACTATATTATTGGACCTATGCATCTCAATAGAATTTCCATCGGCTAGTTTTAACAAATAAGAGAATATCTTATAACAGATGGTAATGAATGGCAACTCACAGAAAAATCCTCTAACAAAATCTACTACAATTGAATGAATTGCAC
The DNA here is from genome assembly GCA_003254925.1 of Chamaecrista fasciculata. Classification (NCBI taxonomy): domain Eukaryota; kingdom Viridiplantae; phylum Streptophyta; class Magnoliopsida; order Fabales; family Fabaceae; genus Chamaecrista; species Chamaecrista fasciculata. The sequence goes on from QANZ01034420.1 coordinate 42,255, forward strand.
ACGAATAATGTTCATACCAAACTTTCCAGGGGTGTAGACATGAACAATTTCTCACAAGGAAAGTCAATTATAGAATGTTAAACAACAGACAGATAATAAAGAAATTAAATCATTCAACGTATATGTGAAATGAATAGACAGACCAAAAATATACACTGAATAACAGAGGAAAAGAAATTGTAAGTATATCTAGAGTTACATTAGCGTTGAAGGTAGGGATAAATACAACCAAGAAAACTATGAAGCAGCAGCAACTTCTTCAGTTTTCTTAGTCTCTTCCTTCAGTTTTTTCCAATTCTCTGCACTATCAATTATCTCTCCAGTTTTTATTAGGTAACGGACTCTATTACCATTTTCAAGAATCTTATGGCCCACACGACTTGCCACATTCTGTTCTTTGGAGTATAGCATAACATTTGAGCTGTGGATAGGGCCTTCAATCTGGAAAAATCATAGAATATGTCAAAATTAGCAAAAACAAAACTTGTACACCAATTGAATGCATTCAGGTATAAACAAACAAGAGGATTTATAATTGAGTATTATTACTTGGGAACATTTAAAGTGAAGAGGAAAAAGCTATATTTTAGTCCTTAGCAGATAGGATGACTTGCAATTTAATCATTGAAAATTCAATACTGTCAAATTAGTCCCTCAAGATGGAATTCCTTTCAATGTCACCCTTATACCCAATTTTATGTATAATTTAATGGTTCAATTAAGAGAACGGCAACTAGAGAATTTTTTACTTCTGATGTAGAAATTTAAAATTGAAAGTAATATATGTTAATTGAGTCACTGACATTGAAAGTAATTTAGGTGTAAGGATAACATTAAAAAGAAGTTTATCTGCAAGGGACTAAATTGACAGTAATGATCTTTGAAGGACTGAATAAAAAAGTTACTCTATCTTTTGAGGACTAAAATATAATTTTTCTCTAAAGTAAATGGACAATAGTCTAAGCAGTTACTCCAACATGTACATGAAGAACATACAAAGATAAAAAATGGATTGAATGCATTAATTTCATGGTTACGGGCAAGGGAATAAAAAACAACCTTAATAATTTGTCCCGGTTCACCCTCTTCTCGACTCTTTACATGCTTTGTCTTCAAATTTAGTTCTTTCACTATGACAGTGCTATTATGCTTGAAGATCTTGGTTATCTCTCCAACTTTACCTTTTTCACGTCCAGATATTACTTTAACTGTATCTCCAATTTTTACGTGCATTTTCTGCAAAACTGGAAGGCTGTTTGGCTTACATTCCTTCCGCTCCCATCGTTTAAGCTGACAGAGAAACACAGGAAATATTACACAAAAAATAAAGATGTTAGCAGAAAATTCAAAATCATTAATGGAACATTTGAAGTGCTTTCAACTAACAACAGCAAATGAAAGCAGCAGTTCATCCCCTGATCTCATCTCATCTCACTAATTATGTACATTCCATCTGACTGTTACTTAGTTTTTTGTCCATATTGTTTTTTAATTGAAGGGAATGACAATACTAACCTTCATCACAATAAGGCATGGCTTCTCCACTGACTTTCCCTGCATATAAGAACATCAAATGATTTCAAGTTAAGCATCCAAAGTACACTGAATTCTGAATTCAACTTTAGTTACAATCTTAATAACAGATTTTCGGGGGTAATTTTGGAGACCACAATGAACTTAGAAGATACAACAACCAAAAGTTTGCTTTCTTCTCAATAACAAGTCCTTTCATTAGTCTGGCAATAAAAGCTATCAAGCTACTCTTTGCCACTCAACAATGTCAATAACAAAGAATTATATAACAACGACATCACTGAAACGAAATGGTCTCAGCAAAAGATATAAAAAGAATCTAGAAAATCACTGGGAGCTTGGAAATTTTCCAACACTTAATTAATGACAAAAGATAAAGTCATAAAACTATTATAAGCCTTCTGCCCTTAGAGACAGGGTAATAAATCAATGGAAAGGGAGTTACGTATAGTTGCAGACTTGCAGTATGGAAGCATGATTAGTAATATAATCTCCCTTAACGAAAAAATGGTAAGCAAAAATTTCCAGCAAACCCAAACTTTTTGGGAGCAACACAATGGACATAAGAAAAAAAAAAAGAGGAAAAATTATAAACAAGCATTCCCTTGCAGTTGCTACATTCAAATTTTGAACGCAACCTATCTGAATCCAACAAGGAAAAGTATCAGGAATTCAAAATTTTCCTTGAGAAATCGGGAAAACCTATCTCACAGGGAATATAGGAAGCAATTGTGAATGAAAAGCGCTAGTGGGACACAATTGTGTTACACACATTTACTTATTTCTGTTAAACAGTGATAGTAATTACATTTAAACCAAACTAACAATGCATCCTAATATCGAAACCTTAAACAAGAATTGTTTATTTAACAAAGACAGCTTCACGTGCAGATAACCAACCACATATTAGAGTAATAAAGTGAAGTCTGTTTTAATTAGTTTTTCTGTTAAGATTTAAGTTGTATTTTCTCTTCTTCCTCTTTTATATAAAGAGGATTGTATTTCTCTTCTAATCAATGAAAATAATATTCAGTTCACAGAATAAATTCATTTCGCTATCACCACTAACTAAAACATAAAATCTAGTCACTAGAACCCGAAAATCAAACAAAGAACACATGCTACATTACAATTAGGGAAAAACACAGTCTAACATTATCATCAAATTTCCACACAGAGCTGCTCCATATTGTGAAAGAGTAAAAGAACCGATTCAGTTGTTGAAATTGAAGCTTGAAAGAGATAAAAGATTTCGCTAAACTGAAGGAAAATGAAGAAAATGAGTGGGAAATTTCAGAATACAATACCGGAAAAGGGCAGAGAGAGATGGGCGAGAGACGTTGACCGAAGAAAGAGTTAGAGGAAAGGGAGAGAGAGGTCATGGAGCTCTGAAGAGCAGCCATAGCTGCCATGTTTCACTGCTTCTTCTTCTTCTTCTTCTTCTTCGGCTACTGCTTGTGTTGCTTCTGCTTCTGAAGATAATGGATAATGAGCAGCGACAAAAACATTTTTAAGCCGGGGAAAGAGCCAAAAACGACGTCGTCGCTTCGATGAGCTTCGTTATTTTTTATGGTCCTAAATGTATACTTTAATGTTCATTTTAGTCCTTTAGGTTTCAAAATGTTCAAATTGATCTAAATTTAGGCAAAATGTTTTGTTTTGGTCCCAAATTTTGAATATAGTCATATCTATCTCGTTTTGAGTTCGAATGTGAAGAGTTCAGAGTTACGTATAATTCTCAAAGAGTATTTTCTGTCTAGTTGGAATCGTAAATAAATGAAGTCAAATTGTGGACCCTAAAGGAGATCGCCCATTTCACTGTCAAATAAGCGAAATTGATTATATATCTCTTTTTTTAAATTCGAATGCGACAAATTCAAAGTTGCAGTTACTCTTACAAAGTTTTTTGAACTTGAAATGAGATATGAGAGAAATATAACCAAATTCAATAACTTAGGATCAAAATGAAATATTTTTTCAATATTTATGATCAATTTGAATATATCGAAAGATAAAATACCAAAATAAACATTAGAACATATATTTAAGAATATAAGAAACTTTTGACGTTTTTGTTTTTTGGGGTACACAAACCAGAAAACAGGAGTCACCAAACTTGGGCTTGCAGTTGCAGTTAGCAAGTGGGCTGTTTTTTGAAGCCTATACCAACCAATTAGGAGTAAGGCCTAGTTTTTATCTTTCTCTTTTTTTCCTTTGTTCTTTTGTCTTATGAAAAATTAATTATTTAGTTCTTATTATACCTGACAAAAAAAAAAAATCGAATCACGCAAAGACAAAAAAATGGTGGGATGAATGAACTATTGATCTCACCTGTTTCAAAGTGGACAAATGAATACTAAATTATATAGTACAAGGACACAACCTAAGTCGTATCATTTGTTGGAACTTCTTGTAAGATTTAGAGTTAACTATGCAAGTTATGACAAAATTAGGTAAAAAGCAATAAAAGATCAGATTTATGATGTGAATGTATGCTAAACAATGTAAGAAAGTAAAATAATACAATAATGGTAAATGGGATGAATGAGATGGGCACCCCTAAAAGAGATCTAATATCAATCTTTTTAACCCACATATATTAATGTAGCAATCAAGAGAAACCACATTCGAAAATAGTTTTGAAAACCTCGAGACTTAGTCTCTGTTTGGGGACACTCAATCCTAATCAAATCTCATTCAATCTTAATCTCATCCTAGGATTGGATGAACAGTA
>QANZ01034429.1:0-23728 GCA_003254925.1 Chamaecrista fasciculata
GTATTCGACTACCCATAAAGTCTGGGGATGTGGATTGATATTCATACTCGCACGGATATGAGGATGATAATTTTCTACGGGTACGGGTCCAGGGATCAAGGTACCCTACCCATAAACATCTCTAATCACTACCAATTTCTCTTGTTCTGATTCTTCTATGAGGTTAATTTCATTTTGATCATCAAGTTATTTTTTATTTTGTTTCGGTCCTCAAATTAGGATTTAGTTTATTTTTTGTTTTCTCTGCATTCCACAAAATTTTTGTAATTTAGTCCAGGTTTAAATTATAATAGTCACAATGATAAAAAATTAAATCCAGATCAGTCCAAAACAGTCCTCCATTTGGAATGAAGAGAACAAAAAATAAACTAAATCCTAATTTGAGGACCAAAATAGAACAAAAAATAACATGAGGATCAAAATGAAATTAACCTCGTAGTTTGAAGAACACAATGACCATTTAATTTCAAAATTATTACAAAAAAGAATAAGTTTGGGCTACCCAAACTCAAATATGAGCTTGAGTATATACTTGACCCATTGTAGTGAGTATAATTTTATTTGAGTTTGGGCATAAGTCCAAACCCATTTACTTAAAAATCTATGGGCTTGAGTTTGGTTAGCCCAAACTTGGCCCATGAATAGGTCTTACGAGGAAAAAGGAGGTGAGAATAAAGTTTGTAAACTATTACCTACTTTTGAGTTTTGACCCTTTTTATAATTCTCTATTTCTTTCATGAAGGAACAGCAAATTGCTAGGTAGGCTTATGAACATATATATATATATATATATATCCACTATCAAAAGAGTCATAATTCATAAGCATTTTTTTCTTGTTTCTCACAGGTATTCTGTAATTGTAATCATGTTCGAGGTATGTCGGACAATCAATATAAACATCTCTTCTAGCAGGGATTCGAAATTAGGTTCACCATTTTGTGAGAAACTAGCCTCTTCCATTGGACTCAACCTTCGTTGGTTAATGCATCAGCATTTGCTTTTTTGGCCAGAAATGCATCAGCATTTGGTGAGAAGGCTAAGCAGCAAAAATCACTAGAAAACATGGCAGAGAATAACAATTATGGTCCTAAATGTCAGTGACAAATCTATTCTTTGAAACAAGTTCATGTTATGTGAATAAAGCTCGAGATGATTATAACCTATACTAAGATTCCTTTGGAGCAGAATGTTTTTGAAATTAGATTCTAATGAAACTCCCTTACTTTCAAACAAATTAATTTGCAGGTATTTGCATGTTTTTGTGCAAATTCAATCCTTCGGAATGCTTCAGAGTGTAAAAAGTAGTACACACCTCAGGCAATATGAATTGTGAAACTTGGTTCTATATTTTATTTCCTTTAAACTCAAGCATGTATGACAAAAAAGTTTTGATACTATGACATTAGAGCAAAGATTTTAGTACATTCTTACTCTTAGAAGGAGATAGAACTAACTAATTAATAGAACAAGTCTTCAATTGCACATTATCAATGGGCAATTTGTCACTTGGAAAAGGGCAGTCAAATTTCTCTTTCTCTGGCAGCAAATCACAAGCTTTAGGAGTCACATTGCTTGTAACTCCCTCAATATCAGTGCAATTCCATATGACTTTCTTTGGTTTCTCTATCAATGTCATTTGTGCATTTGAAATGCAGATTCCCTTGAAAGGATCACCTGAAATCCCACTAAGACTTCCGGGGTATGTCACATTTTCCGCGGTTACATCTCTATAGTTTATTCCAGCAATGGTAGGGAGTGCTTTGGGATCAAATCCCGGGTCCGGGTGAGACCCGTAAGCACCTGTCATCCAAAACACATATTTCATTGTGTTCAAGGTCATTCCTTTAACAAATATGTCTTTCACATAACCTCCTCTGCCTACTGCTGTTTTGATCCTAACAGCTGATTGTGTGTTGATAGCTGTGATGTCTTCAGCTCTAACATCTTGGATGCCACCGGACATTTCGCTGCCTAAAGCGATCATCGCGCTATCGGGAGATATACATGTAAGTCTTCGGATAATGAGATGTTGTGTTGGCATTCCAACTTTGATTCCATACTCATCCCAACCGCTTTTTACTGCGACACAATCGTCGCCAGAGACAATGTAGCAATCTTCAATTTTTGTGTTTGTGCATGAATCTGAGGGAAGGAAGGAAACAAAAGACAAGAAAAGAAAAGAAAAGATTGAAGAGTTAATAAATGGACAATGGTAGCTTTGTATGTAATATCAATTGAACATTATGATACTGAAAGCAAACAAAATTTTCTCCTATATAATTATTCTGTAAAACTGAAATCTTTGCTTTTCTTTTTGAATTCAAATTCTGTGAAAGAATTATCAATGAGTTACCAGGGTCAATGCCATCAGTGTTGGGAGAATCAATTGGTGCAAGAATGGTTAGACCTTGAATTATTATATTGCTGCAGACAAAGAGTTTTGGTCAGAATAACTAGAAAAGCAGCAAGCAGTGCTAATCATAAAAACAATATAAGGTTTAGAAAAAGCCTTGTAAAGTTCAGTATGCACTTGGAAATCTATTTATAAGATATTAGAAAATAAAAATATGAAACATTTTAAACAGTGTCTAACACTTGATGTGGACTTGTAAGAGACGAACCTAGATCCTTTTTTTGCATTTTTAATACATTTTAGAGAGAGAATGGAAGAGGTAGAGAGAAAAAGTGTGTCTCACAAATTTATAATGTTAAGAGACCCACAATTTCTTTGTCTAAAATGCATAAAAAATGCAGAGAATTAATGAAAATTTAGAGGATCCACTTCTGTAAGAGACTAGCCCATTCTACTAGACTCGATTGTTGTTGGTGAACCAATTTGAATTTAGCAATGAGTTATTTAAAGTATTTAGAAAATCATGACCCTCACATACAAATACAAAATGCCACCTTATTAATTTGTGAAATAAAACTTATCTAACCTGCTGTAAATTGGATGAACAAACCAAGATGGTGAGTTAACCAAAGTGAGATTTGAAATCTGGATTTGATCAGAGTACATGATCTCAATCAAGTATGGCCTTGTGAGTTTGAATTCACCCTTGTGAAACTTTTCCCACCAATAAGATCCTTGACCATCAATTGTCCCATTGTTACCTAATAATGATCATTAAAAGATTAATATATAATAATGACCAAAAATTAATATAATGTTGTGTATGAAACATTGATCTTAAATTCTCAATATATAATTACCAGTGATTACAACATCAGTCAAATTAGTCCCAAAGATGAAACTGCTAAACCTTCCACCAGGTGCATCTCTTCCTCTGCCATATGATGGTAGCACAGGAAGTGAAGGCCATTCTGATTCATCCTGAAAATGTATTCATGCATGTAAGTGTTTCTTCATCAGTGTGTTATAATTATATATATATATATATACATATATCAGTGTAAACTGATATCTGTAATATTATAGACACTTCAAAAAAGGAGTCATGTTTATGTTTGATGTAAGAGACTAATATTATATACTTAAAATTCCACATCAGTATATACCCTACATCATGTATTTTTCATTGTTGTTCAACTTAAAGTTCTTTAGGTGTTTATTCTTATAATTCTCTCATTACAAACCCAAACCATATGGTGCCAAATTATAAAAGTACTCACTTGTCATATTTTTATGATTTAACATACAATTCAGTCCTTGAAAGATACACTAGTTGACATCCTGGTCATCAAAAGTCTAATTTGCACATTACAATCTTTGAAAGTTGTAGAGACAACACACCATGGTCCCTTTAGTATATTTTTTAGGGACAGACTTGCAAGGACGTGAGGACTAAAATATATTGATTCCATGACTTTCAAAGTTAATTAAAGATTGTAAAATAAACTTTTAAGAAGTGGGTTGTTAAGTCCTATATCTTCCTATGACAAATTTATATATTCACTCTATTTTTATTGGGGCGAGCTTTCCACGATTTGAACTTGTGACCTCTCGATCACCAGGCAGCAACCTTACCGCTGCGCCAAGGCTCACCCTCACTCTACTTTTATTGGGGAACTTCGTAAAACTCGTTGTATAACGCAAATTAGGTAATCAAAAGTCAAAACAGAAGTGATTCCAGAAATTCCAAGTATAATAAGGAAGCTTTTTCTCAGTGTAAGTCTCTTTATATGCATATGCATTCTCAAAATCTTACAGAAAAAGTAAAGTGTACACAGATCATATATTTATATATATATATATACCTGGGATGCAAGAAGAACAGCATCTTTTTGAAGAAAAAGAGTGAAATGGCTAGTGAGATTGAAGCTACCAGTGAGCCATTTTCCTGGTGGCACAATAAGTTGAGATCCTCCATCAGATGCATACTGACTTAGATTGGCAATGGCAGAATTAAAAACCTTTGTGTTTGATGTTTTGCCATCACCAACACCACCAAAATCTGTTATAAGTGCACTGTGTTTTCTGCAACTAATGGCAGAATACTCAATATCATTGTCTTGTGATCTTATGATTCTGCTGCACTCTGCTACATTTATTATTCCCACTGATCCCAATATCAGAATTGTTGAGATTACCCCAATAACCTGTATATATATAGAAATTGCAGATTATCAAATGAAATGTGTCCCTAAAAAGCTTGTGTTTGTATGTGTGTTTACATATATATATGTATGTAATGTGTCAGCAGCTTGAGTAATGGGTACAATATAAAATCCTCTGAATTTGGTTTCTTTGCATTTCTCTATATTTTGGCAATTTTAAAAGGAAAATTTTTTAGATTAACCTATGAATTTTAATAAAATTTTGCATTTCAATTTTTCAATCTCACCTCTTTGTATCTCAATTACAGAGAAATGCAAAGAAACCAAATTCAGAGGATCCAAATTGGTCCCTAGTAAACATCTGTGTGTGTGCTTACATATAATGTGTCAGCAGCTTGAGTAATGGGTACAATATAAAAACTTGTTCATGTGGTTGTTTTGACTTTTGAACTTTGGATCTTGTTGTTACACTTACACCCTATTTAATTTTCTTCATCAGGAAAATAACAATTTTTTTTTAAAATGGTTAAAATACACAACTCTCCTGAACTTTAGTTATATTGAGCAAAAAATTCCCTAAATTTTGAAAAATTAACAAAAGACCTCCTGATGAATTTTTTATTTTGTGTAAAAAAAAAAACCCTTTTAGCTAGTAATATTATTTTTTAAAAAATAAATCTTTTTGTTTATAAATAATTTTATACTTGTTGTATTTTACATTTATCCCAAAATAAAATTAACTATAGTTGTAATTGATAGAAGCCAAAAAACTAAAGATTTCTTTATTTTTTTAATGAAAATTTTAAGAAAGAGAGTTATTTGCACAAAATTAAAAGTTCAAGAAACTTTTTAAAATAACTAAAGTTCAAGAGAGTTTTATCCATTTTACTCAAAATAAATTTTACTTCATAGTTTGATCTTTATGGGGATAAAAATGGGACAGGATTTTCAGGTTTCTCATATTTGTGAAATATTATATATATAATGAAATTAATAGAATTGTAATAAAGTTAGAGAATATTATTAAATTTTAATATGTGCTATGAGGCGGCCACAGACTCCCACTAGGTGGGGTCTGGGCAGGGTCAAGATGTACACAGTCTCACCCTGCTATGCAGAGAGATTGTTTCGGGCAGCAACTTTACCGCTGCGCCAAGGTTCACCCTCAAATTTTAATATGTGCTATGCCTACTAAAATATATAGCCGGTAATAATAGAGCGATTGAGTGAGATTGAAGAATATGAGATGCAATATTTTCATGAAACCCAATGATTAGGGAAGATTTTCATGCGTAATCTAAGAATTTCTCGCAAAGCAAATAAAATGTGAATGAAGGTATGTAAATATAACACGCCAAAAGAAAAATGACATATTAAAGATGAATCAAAGCATAAATCAGCACACACACACATAAATATATATGAAACAATCTAAATTCTAAAAGAAAAGGATTAAGAGAATTACGTATGAGTTTCTGAGTTCTGGACTTGGCAGCTTCATTGTCTGATTCCTGTGAGATTCTACTTTAATTTTCTAGCACACACAAAGCCAATATATATATATAAAGATAGAGATTGTGAATAAGGAAGGGTTTAACTTCAAAGGATTCTGAATTCAGCAAATATGGAAAACAATATTATTAATAAAGGGGATTCAACTATTGTCCCAAAATAATAAGATCGAGGGCTTTAACTTCTAAGGATATGTGAATACAGCAAAAATGGAAAACAATCAGAATGTAAGAGCGTTACATGGAAATGAAATCAAGTAATGGATTATGATACGTTTTTTAAATTAAACCATGAGCATATATATGGGAAGTATATATAAAGGATCACACAATAAATGTTACATAATGACGTGCAAGAAATTAAAAGTTATGTGTTAGTTATAATGTATTATTCATGCATGACTGCATGAGCCATGCCTATTTCTATATTATGCAATTTGTCATGAGTAAACTAACAATTTGGTCCCTGAAAAATTATTAAGTTGACAATTCAGTCCTTAAAAGATTGAAATGCATAATTTGCTATTTCAAATATCAAAATAGTATATTTATTAATTTTTTTCATATACTAAATAATATAGTGTTTTAATTTTCCAGATATTAAAGAGTATACCATTTTAGTCTTTCAGGAGTTAAAATGTATATTTCAGTTTAAAAATACCGAGTTATCAACTCGATAATTTTTCAAGGACCAAATTATTAGTTTACACTTGTATTGGTAAACTGATTTGATAGAACAGTTTTTGTTCGGTGACATGTAATGTATTTTTTTTCTATCTGAATATTCTTAATTTCCATAATTTCCATTTGTGGGAATTCAGTTTGCTCAAACCTAGGAAGCATGGACACTGACACGGACACGGGACACGACACGGACACGGACACAGCGACACGCTAGACTCTCAAAATTACGCGACACGACACGGCATATATTTATATATAAAAATAATTAAATATTCATAATTTTTAATGAAAAATTTAAAAATTACAAGTTTTATTCATAATATATGTCATATGTATTATTATTTTCTCTTATATGTCATGTTAAAGTCACAAAAAATTGATTTATATTTTAAAATTTATGAATATGTGTCGTGTCNGTTATGGGTGTCTCTTGGCCTTTTTAATGATTTAAAAAAAGATTAAATTTATTCAATTGAAGTATTACAATAAGACCGGTTCAAAAAAAAAAGTATTACAATAAGAAAGGAAAAGCTATCGGCCAAAAAGAAAATAGAAAAAAAATAAAGATCTTCTACTAATTAGTTGACTTGATTACGAACCGAACTCTTAAAAAATGTTTTACAATATAAAATATAAAATAAATCAAATTTTAGGTTTGCACCTTTTATTTGAGGCCAAGCCCGAGTTCATTCTTATTTGGACTAGGCCCGACCATTTTTTTGTGCTCATTTTTATTTTTTAGATATTGAAACTTTTTTTTAATGGTTTATCTAATTTAAAACAACAATTTAATAGGGGAAATGTTGGAGAGAGAAAGATTGATCAACAATTTCATTTTTCTTCTTTCTCTCTCTTCATAAATATTTTATATTTCATAAAAAAAATAAAGAGAAGAAAAGTTGATTCTATACATATTTTTGGGGAATGGATCCTCTGCTGTAAAATTGTGGTACTGTCATGCTGTTCATCAAATTTACATGGTTAATTTTTCATCTAATGACTCATATTGTTTCAACCCAAAACACATAAATTTTTGAAAATTGAAATTAACACAGACAGCATGGACAGCACCACAATTATACAGCAGAGGATCCATTCCCACATTTTTGATTGTTTGAGACAATAAAACATGTCATAACCTAAAACTATAACTAAAAAAAATATTAAAATAAAATATAACTTAATAATTAAAAAATATTAATTTTTGTAAAGTGTTCACTATATTACAATTTATCATAATACATAACAATATAACATATGATTAATATATAAAACCACTTAAAAACACAAAATAAAAACGGGTTGAAGGCCAAGGTCACCCTAAATTTATTTAGACCTTTAAAAAAATGGACTCAATCATTCTTTTAAGACTTGTCGAAAGTAATATATATAGCTTGTGACTCATCACATTCAAACTTAAAACAGATGAATATGAAAATATTTGTTTGTTGGGGGCAAAAAGTGAAACTTTTCAAATTAGAATTGCAAAAAAAAAAAGAAAAGATAAATGGCTGAGTTGTAACGTTAAAATAAGATAAGAGATTGAAATAACACTTTGATTTCATAAAAACTAACTGAATTTACTTTCTTACCTAGTGTTGGAACAGAGGAGGCAATGAAAGGAGGGCTTTCAACTTCGGTTCACAGCAGTAGAGGACTTCTTGTGTTGGCAATTGCTAACAACAAAAAAAGCAGGAGATGTTTAGAGGCTTAATTCCCTCATTTGATGTATAGATTCAAAATCAAAAGCTTAGCATGTTCTTTGAAGAAAAATTGTAGAAGATTTATAGGCCTTTATTTTTGTATGCTTTTGGGGGGATATTAATTGACTTTATTGTGTTTAAATTCTAAATTAATTACATTGTCTGAGATTTAATGCCCTCATTAAGGAGGATACAAAATAAGAGAGATTGAGATATTATTTGACTTAAATATTTTTGAATTCTAAATTTATTTCTTTGTCTTTGGAAGATTTAATGTCTTTGTCCAAGGAGGATTAGAAATGAGTGAGAGAGAAAGAGATGGAAGGGGTTAGTGGTCAAAATACTAAAGGAGTCAAGAACAATAATTGAGAAAAACGTTAAGAGAATTAATGCTCTCATTTGATATGAGATAGAGAGAGAGAGAGTTAGTGGTCAAAATGGTGAAAGGAATGATAATTGAGATTAGTGGTCAAAATGGTGAAAAGAATCAAGAATAATAATTGAGAGAGACGTTTAGAGATTTAATGATAATTGGAATTAGTGATTCAGTCAAATGCCATGTGATATATACTAAGTTTTTAGAGAAGGTTGACTAAAATCTCTCGTTGTTTTAGGAAGGTGTGTCTCTAGAGAAGGTTGACTGAAATCTCTTGCTGTTTTAGGAAGGTGTTGGGATTTTCTTTGTTTTTCAAAGTCACACATTTGTTGGATAGAAAAGTTGAGAAGGTGAGGAGCCTTATAAATAGGGAGTGAAGCTTTTACCTATTTTGTACCACAAAATTACTAGCCTATGAGTGTAAAGGGGTTTGGGTAGTGATTGGACCCATCGCTAGAACATTAAAGTAGAACCTCACAAGAATCAAACAATGAAGCTGCCAAGCTATCAAAATTTAGGGACTGATTTGTATTTTCCTATAATTCAGGGACCAAAAGGTTGACGGTGGCGTAAAATTCAGGAACTAATTTATATTTTCCTACAATTCAAAAAATTACAAGTTAATTTCCATGACGTTCAAGTGTCTCTAAATTGTTACACCACAAGCACTTCTACCAAGAGGAATAACATCTATAGCTTTGGAATACTTATGAGTAGACCTGCTCATGGGCTCAAGTAGTCCTATGAACTACTTGGTCCAAACTTATAATCAGCTACTCATTAAATAAAAAGTAGACTTGTGCCTAGAAATGAAACATACCCATAAAATATTAAAATCCATAACATAGGCCAATTATTATTCAAGTATTACTTGAGACTACACAAATTAGTGAAATAACTTAGTACATAATCCCTAGTTCGTCCATCACTATCAGGGATGATCAAAATACCCATACCCAAAGTTGTCAAATATATATAAAAAGTGTTTTAAATAGACATTTAAAATGAAAAAGAACTATATAAACATATAGAAATTTTAAATTTTATGTATTTAATAAAATCACTTTGATATTATCAGAGACATGGAGTCCTTTGACGGTATTTGAGATTTTTCTGTTTGAATTAAGGCAAAAACACTTTTTTTGTCTTAAATTTTACATCAATTTTCAATTTCGTTGTTAATATTATTTTTGTTATTTTCGTCTTGGATATTTTATATTTTAGTCAATTTTATCCTTCGACTAACTTCTTTCAATAAATTAACGACATTTTATCTTGTATTTCAATATGAGTTAGGATTTTAGTTTCTTTTTCATCAATTTTACATTACAAATAATTAGTTATGTAAAATATGTCGTTAATATTTAGTTAAAGTAAGAAAAAAGCATCAAATCGATTAAATAATAAAACATTAGAAACGAAATTAATAGCAAAAAATATTGAAAATAAAATTAAATTAATATAAATTTTGAGGACTAAAATGATGTTTTGCCCTAATTTAAAATTACAGGAATTTTTCTTCTTCATCCTTAGAATAAAAGAACATATTTTCTGATTTTAATTGATAGGAGAATCTAAATTATATGGCGTACCATGTAACAGAAAAAGAAAAAGAACAAAAAAAAAATCTTCATTGATTTGTGGAATAATACATTGAAGTGGCCTTTACGGAGACACATAATATATTAAGTACAAATACAAAGAAAGGAAAATAACTAAAACCCTCACATTTCTATTTATCTAAATTTGTAAGTGTTGATTAAGTACTAATTACTAGTAACCATATAGATTAATTAAGTTTGACGATCATCTTCTTTGAGTTTGACCATCATTTTCAATTTTCCATTAAACCCTTCAACAAATAATGATCAAAAGTGATCTTTAATTTATATATAATTTATCTTAATATTTAATTTATATTATATATATATGTATATAAAAATAATAAAACAAATTTTAGATGCATATTCTCAGGGACCCATTTATATATAAGGTATATGAGTCATGAGTTATGTTGTTGCATCCTTCTTTAAATATGAGTTTTGTTGTTGCATCTTTGAGATTGTTTGATGAACAAAACACTAGATAGTTTTAATTTCACTCTTGCCTTTTTCTTCTCAAAATGGAATTTGTCCATTTCAATATTCTCAGCAGAAGCAGGAAAGTTCCTTGAAAAATGTTTATGCGACATCTGCGATGAGAATAAATGATATCAATCATTCATTAAATCAAGATAATCATGATAGCTATTAATAAAATGAATTTAATTTGACAAAAGAATAGTACTTGATGACAATTTAAATCTCATCATTAAACAAAAATTAAGGTACTTAAAAAAAGATCAAACGAACTAGTTTCCCAAGCAAGATTTACCCAGTAACAAGATGAAATGAATATATCTTATATTATATGGCTCCACCCCTTTCTAGTCGTCCACATTTTAAAACTATAGTACAAAATTAATAATAAGAGAAAAATTATTATTTGATCCCTTCTTTTTTACTGAGTTAACGATTTAGTCCCTCATTTATTTTACATACATATTTGCGTGCCCGTTAGGGCACGCAAAGCCTCTAGTATATATATATGGTTGCTCACCCTATCCTGGAACTTCGTTTTGACTATTCTGAATTCGACCCACTCTGTACACTTGGCTCTATGATAAGAGAATCTCTAAACATAAATCACTGCATTTACAAGATGAATTGAATATAATATTATACATACACATATATTTGAGCAATAAATTAGCGAAATTAATGGAATAAAAGAGTCAATGAGAGAGAGAGAGAGAGGTATAAAATAAACCAATGTGATGAAGTTAAATCATCAAACTAACACAATGTTAGTTGAGCCTTAAAGATTTTTTTGGCTTAAAATTTGGGCCTTAAGATTAATATCATGTAATTAAGCCATCAATAATATGTGGCCAAAACTTTTACTAAAATAAGTAAATAACAATTTTATTTCAAAATAAAGAAAAAAAGGCAAATATAATATAAAACTATTATTTTATTTCAAAATTTATGTAGTTTCTATACATACAAAAAGTGAAAAGAATATATCTCCTTTCCTTGCCTTCAAAGTAAGAAATTTAAAAAGGAGTGAATTGAAAAGTGTGTAATAAGGATGACTATTTAAAAAGAAAGATAAAATGCACCATCTTAAATAGAATATCCAAGAGGACAAATGTCCTAAAGAAGTTAACTTACAACACCAAAAAAAATCTTATTTTTAGGAGGAAAAAAATAGTAGAGAAAACCAACTATAGGATTAAAATGTCATAAATGCCCCTAATAAAATTAATGCTATTTTGTCCCTAAGAAATTCTAAATTCTAAAAATTAATCAAATTAAATGACCTAGAAAAGATTAGGATACTATCGTTTGACCTAAATTGAAATGAACCTAATGCTACTTAAAAAGAAAATATAAACAATCTATACAATAAAAATAAAATATCAAAAAATATATATAACTAATAAAATAAAAGACAAGAAAGCGACTAATGCTACTTAAAAAGAAAACATAAACAAACCCTACAATAAAAATAAAATATAACAAAATATATAACTAATAAAATAAAAGACAAGAAAGCGACTTACCTTTCGAGACGAAACACCAAGGAATATGGTAGAGATTTGAGAGAAAGTAGATTTCACTCTTACAAGGCTTAGTGCGTGTTCACTGAAGTGGAGAGGGGGTCTATATATATATGAGAGGTGAGGGAGCATTTGTAAATTTAAACGATGTGGGACTTAGTTATAGAATTCAAGTGTAATTAACAATCGAGCATGTAATATTTCGCTGATCACAAGGCAATATGTATGAGTTTCATAACTAAAATTTATATTGTGAAAATGAATGTTTCATATGAATAGTTTGTTAGAGATTGATCGTATAATTTTGAGAAACAATGAAAAAGTCTTTAGACCTCGCAATCTCAAATTGATGATGAGGTAATTTTGTTGATCATAATCTTAAATTTATTGTCTGTATATTAGATGTCTCACATAAATAATTTGTTACGAAGAGGTCATTCAACTTTATATAATTATTGATTATTAGTAATGTTAGATCTTGAGTTGATAACAAGATATCTATAATGATTAATGACCCATTAATTTTAGTAATTGATGTAAGTAAACACTACGTAACTTGAAATGTAAAAAAAAAATGATTTACCTAGTACATTGGATAAATGTTATATATATATATATATATATGATATAATTATGGTGTTAGAAACATATAAATTTGAAAAACCATATTTCAATAGAATGAATTTATTAATGAAAGTATCATTTGGAATAAAGTTACTTCAAATAGTCTCGTGGGGCTGTTATTAGGGATGATCAAAATACCTATACCTGATAGGTACTCGTAAATTTTACTCGTTGAATTTGGGTCTGGGTCTAGATAAAAAGTGAATGGGGCCGGTATGGAGGTTTACCCATTTAAAATTGCGGGTATGGCTCCCCGGATCCTACCTGCTATAGTATCATATATATATATATATATATGATGTATTTTGCTTGTCGCCACCATGTATATAATATTAATATATATATATATTAACATATATAATGTAATGTTTTTTCATTTTGAATACATATAAAATTACTATTTTTTTAATAAAAAAATAAAGAAAAATAAAAATTGCTTTAATTAAATTATATTTAAAATTTTAAAAATAATTTATTTAAATTTCTCCGGGTATGGGTCTGGGTCTGGATATTTGATTACCCATAGGTTCTGGGGATGTGGATTGATATTCATACTCGCATGGGTATGAGGATGAAAAATTTCTATGGGTAAGGGTCCAGGGATCAAGGTACCTTACCCATACTCTACCCATGAACATCCCTAATCACTACCAATTTCTCTTGTTCTAATTCATCTATGAGGTTTATTTCATTTTGATCCTCAAGTTATTTTTTATTCTGTTTTAGTCCTCAAACTAAGATTTAGTTTATTTTTTGTTTTCTCTTCATTCCAAAATACTTTTGTATTTCAGTCCAGATTTAAATTGTAAGAGTCCCAGTGATAAAAAATTAAAACCAGATCAGGCCCAACAGATGAAATTTAACCACATATTAGTCCAGACATGTGGAAAATAATTTCAGTTCAGTCCAAAACAATCCAGAAAATTACAGATTGCTGCAAACATGAAGAAAATAATTTCAGTTCAGTCCAAAACAGTCCAGAAAATTACATATTGGTGCAGAAATGCAGAAAATAATTTTAGTTCAGTCCAAACCAGTCAAGAAAATTGCAGATTGGTGCATACTTGCAGAAAATAATTTCTGTTCAGTACAAAACAATCCAAAAAATTACAAATTAGTCCCAAATCTTTATCAAAATAGTCCTCCAACCAGTCTATTCTCTGTTTTCGTCTTCTGGACAACCCACACAAAATATTTGTTTGAAGATTATGATACTAAGCTTACAACAAAACCACAACCACAACTATTTTGATAAAGATTCGGAACTAATCTGTAATTTTCTGGATTGTTTTGTACTGAATAGAAATTATTTTCTGCATGTCTGCACCAATCTGTAATTTTCTAGACTGTTTTGGACTGAATTGAAATTATTTTCTGCATTTATGCACCAATATGTAATTTTTTGGAGTGTTTTGGACTTAATAGAAGTTATTTTCTGCATGTTTGAACTAATCTGTAATTTTTTGGACTGTTTTGGACTTAACTAAAATTATTTTCTGCATTTCTGCACCAATCTGTAATTTTCTGGATTGTTTTGTACTGAACTGAAATTATTTTCTGCATGTCTGCACCAATCTATAATTTTTTGGACTGAATTGAAATTATTTTCCACACGTCTAGATTAATATGTGGCTAAATTTCATCTGTAGGGACTGATCTGAATTTAATTTTTTTATCACTGGGACTATTACAATTTAAATTTGGACTGAATTGCAAAAATTTTGTGAAATGAAGAGAGAACAAAAAATAAACTAAATCCTAATTTGTGGACCAAAATAGAACAAAAAATAACTTGCGAATTAAAGTGAAATTAACCTCATAATTTGAAGACCATAATACCATTTAATTTTAAAATTGTTACTAAAAAGAATAAGTTTGGGCTACCCAAGCTCCGATATGGGCTTGAGTATATACTTGGCCCAGAGTATAATTTTATTTGAGTTTAGACCTAGGACTAAACCCATTTACATAAAAATCTATGAGCTTGAGTTTGGTTAGCCCAAACTTGACCCATTAATAGGTCTACTTATAAGGAAGAAGGATGTGAGAATAATCAGTTGTTCAATTTATAATATATTACCTACTTTTGAGTTTTGACCCTTTCTATAATTCTCTGTTTCTTTCGTGAAGGAACAGCAAATTGATCGGTAGGCTTATGAACATATATATATCCACTCTCAAAAGAATAACACACACATATATATATATATATATATACTACAGGCTTTGCGTGTCCTAACGGGCACGTAAATATGTATATAAAATAAATGAAGGACTAAATCGTTAACACAATAAAAAAGAAGGGATCAAATAATAATTTTCCTCTTATTATTAATTTTGTACTATAATTTTAAAATGAGGACGACCAGAAAGGGGTGGAACCCTATAATATAAGATTTATATATATATATATCCACTCTCAAAAGAGTCATAATTCATGGTCATTTTTTTTTCTCACAACTATTCTGTAATTGTAATCATGTTCGAGGTAAGTTGGACAATAAATATAAACATCTCTTCTAACAAGGATTCGAACTTAGATTCACCATTTTGTGAGAAATTTGCCTCTTCCGCTAGACCCAACCTTCATTGGTTAATAATGCATCAGCATTTTTTTTCTTCCAGAAATGCATCAGCATTGGTGAGAAGGCTAAGCAGCAAAAATCACTAGAAACGTGGTAGAGAATAACAATTATGGTCCTAAATGCCAGTGACAAATCTATTATTTGAAACAAGTTCATGTTATGTGAATAAAGCTCGAGATGCTTGTAAGTTTATACTAAAACTCCTTTGGAGCAGAATGTTTTTGAAATTAGATTCTAATGCCCTTACTTTCAAACAAATTAACTTGCGGGTATTAGTATGCTTTTGTGCAAATTCAAATCCTTCTGAGTGCTTCAGAGTGTAGTGCAGTGTAATTTTAAGATTTTTTGTGCAAAAAAAACCATTTTATTTTTTTCACGTGCAAAAAGTCAGGACTCGTTTTTGTTGTCAGACAATGTGGTAGTATAGTATAGTAGTACCAAGGTTATTAAAACTGGACCGGACATTGAACCGGCCGAGGGAGGGGTTCAAGGTTCAATGGTCCAACCGGGGTTCAACCAGGTCGGACCGTTCATTAAATAAATAAATTAATTTTTGGATGAAAATAAAATGGACTCTATAAGTTGGGGACTCAAATGAGTAATTTGATGAAATGAAATAAATGTAACATGTGTATTAAGCTCCTTTGACCTTCACCAGTTCACCCTCTCTCTCTAACTCTAACGCCTCGACCCAAAAACCCAAACCCAAACCCAAACCTCACTTTCACTCTTCGTCTTCTGAATCTCACTAGGCTTCGATCCGCACACATTCTTCAATCTTCATCGCACCCTCCTTCCTCGTCGTTGAACAATGGTATTGGTTCCGTCTCTGCATCGCAACTCACCGGCTTCCAACTCCGGACCCACTCTCCGATAATGGAACTCACCGATTCCGGCGACGAACTCCAGGACCACAAGCTCCCTTCCGATTCTCGCTCTCCTCCCGGCGGCCCTGCACGGATTCCTCGAGACGCGCGCGGCTCCGTTTGTGGAACTTGCGGTAAGCCCGAGTCGGTAAGGAAACTCCGGAAGCGGCTTGCCGCCAGCGTGCTCAAGTGCGGCAGAGGCAAGGTTTCGCCTGAACCGGCTTTCTCTGCGGTTTTTGTCCGATTCTCTGCATGGCCGGTTTTCTCTGCGACTCGGACCGGACTGGCCAGCGATTCACGGTCCGACTGGGTCCGGTTCGGTTTTCCTAACCATGAGTAGTACACACCTCAGGCAATATGAATTCTACGATTCAAATATGATTGCGATGAGATTGAAGCTACGGTTACTTTTGATAAGTCTTTATCTTCTTAGTTGGGACTATTAGAAAATGAAGTCAAATTGGGCTCGAAAGGAGTTCTGAAACCGTAAAATGAAAAATCATGGAAAACCACGTTCGCTCGTTGTCCTAACTGGGCAAAAAAATGACTCATTAAAAGTAACTTGTAGCTTTGAACTCGCCACAACAAACTTGAAACGAAAGAGATATAACCAACTTCGTTCGTTTGACTGTAAAATAAAAGACATACTTTCGAAGCAATTAGACCTTGTTTGTTGACAACCCTAATTGAACAAAGACAAGACTTATTAGAAGCAACATGTGACTCGGGACTTGTCGCATTGAAATTTGAAACGAGAGAGATATGATCATATCCCGTCATTGAGACCAATGAGTAAAACTTTTGAAAAACTTAAAAGACCAGAATTGCAACAAAAACAAAAAAGATAAAGGTTGGATTGCAACCTACCTCAAAGATAAGAGATCGAAATTGCACTTTAGCCTTTTTATAGAGTATTTTAAGCTTAGAAATTTATATATAAACATATAATTATATTTAATTCATTCTTATTAAGTCAACAATCAATATTAAATTAATTATAGACCATGTTTTTTTTTGCCAATAAGTATAAACTATGTTGGATAGGTTGAGAATTTAATTTAAAAATTAAACATAAAAAGTAACCAAAATGGACGAGTTTATGTGCAATTTTACGAGTTTTTGAGCGAGTTAACTAGAATTAGAAGTATAAACTTGACGAGTTTGAGTCAAAAACTAGAGTTTGGCAGTATTGGGAACATTTGGTATACTTCACAGACTCTCAAGTGAATGTTGTCTATACTCTTATTCTTCAACAAATTGATGGGACTAGATCCCTGCATTTCTCTCTTCATACATTTTTTGTGTAGTTAAAGAAAGAAAGGAAGAGGAAAAGAGAAAAAAATGTAAATCCCATGAAATAGTAAATATGTAGGACCTGCATTTTCTTTTAATTCTACTAGAAATGTAGGAGAGAGAAATATAAAGTATCCATTTCTCAAATTTATGCTTTTTCAAGGTGCGACAAGTGATATATAGCTTAGGCTGACCACTCATTCATAGGACACCCCCTCCAATAAACAACCAATGATAACCTCTCTCCCAAAGATACAATTAAATATGTATAGATTTAGAAATTAAAAAAAATGTGCTTATTTTTATTTTATGTAATATTAAATTGTATATTTTAATATATATATATATATATTTCATAAAATATTTTATTTAATATATATATATATATATATAAATAATATAATATAATAATCTTATTAAAAAATGCCCCCTATAAGAAATTGCTGGCTCCACCCAGATCCTTATAGTTGCTCAAATTTTTTGATTTAATCCCTGTAGTTTAATTTAATCATGTCATATAACCATTTATTTAGAACAAACTAAGATAACAAATCACGACACAAAAATTTGAAATAAAAATGTTATAATTTTAGTATTAATCATGGTAATACTAGTGCTATTATAGTATATAGTGAATTAGTTTTGCATTCGGTTGCTCTACATAAACTCTAATAAATAATATTATCATAAAATCATGTATTAAAAACCAACATTTTTGGCCAAAAAAAAAAGACCAACATTTAAATATTTGTGAAGTATAAAAGACTACATTTTTAATTTCACCTATAATATTTGTATCAATTCTTGTACAACATTCGTAGTTCTTATATCAGTAGTAATAATGTGTCAAGAACCACTTGAATTCAATAATTTAATATTAAATAAAGACACATGAGTAACTATTATATAATTATAAAGATGATTATTTTCACATTATTTTACAAATAAGCTTTCACATGGTCAAGAAATAGAAAGACTTGATTGATAGTCAATCAATCATTCACCATATGTAACGTTTGATTTGACATTTATAATTATTCAGTGACTAAATATTATATTTTTATTATTAAAGGACTAAATCGTTAGAAGTGTGAAAATTAAACGACCAAATAATAAGTTTTCACTTTCTTAAATTTCATCTACTAATCTCTTTCTCATTATCTATACAGTTAGTCAATTATCAAGTTCCGCATGTTTATTTCTCATTTTTTTATTTTTTAATTTAATTATTTTTTACCAACCAGAAGGGTCCTCACACATAATATAGAATAGACATATAATATAGTATAGATATGATTGCAACCATAAAAGAAAACCTCTTAAAACATGAATTCCGTTTTCCATACAATGAGAGCAGAGACTCCAACTTCAATGCCAACACGAAGTTCACCTCCCCAAACTTAAAGGGGTTGTGCAACTTAATCCCCTCAACTTTAAGAATTTATCAAAAACCTCCCAAACTTAGATTTTTGTATAACTGAATCCCTTAGGTAATTTTTCCAAACAAAACCCAGTCATCCTAATACTATTCAAAAGAAAGAAAAAACTGAGAATACTTCAGTGGCAAATGAAAGAACTATGGCAGGACTAGAATCAAATGCCCTACATTGTCACTTCATTTACCTTTTTGGAGTTTTCTTTTGATGACCTGCATCTTTTTGTTGACCAAAACATGGTGGTAAGGGTTTTGGATGGAAAAATTACTTGAGGGAGCCTATTGCACAAAAGTTTAAGTTCAAAGCCCCTAAAGATAAGGAAGGGTTGCATCATGGCCAAACTTTTAAATAAGGATGAATGTAGATAGAGCATTCAGCCATGTCACAAGGCAAGAAGATACTTCCTCGCAGTTTCAAGCAATGTTTGCAAAATGCACAAGGCATGATTGCTGAAAAGACTAGCTTCAATAGAAATCTATCTGACATCTTACGTACATGATTGCTCTTAAAATTTCATACAACTTTACTTGGTTTCACAGAGACATTCCAAGAAAAACATAGAATCATTGAAGATTATCCACTCTTTTAACACTTTTAGCATTGGACATTTAAATAACAGAGAAGCATACTCCATATGTTTGCTAGAATACAGCACAAAATTAATATGAACAACTAGCTGATTTGGTCAAAATGCAAGCTCCTTGGCAATATAAAGTATAAACATATGATTACAGTAAAACCTTTCAGGGTGGCATTTTGATGGGCATCTGGTGATCCATACAAGAGAAGAAGACATGACAAAAGGGAAAGGAAGGGCTCAAAATGGCTGTATCTAGGACCTGAAGTTAATGAACATGGGCCCGATGTACAGGAGAATCATGGTATGTTAGGCAAGAAAGGACAAAAGGATGCTGACATGGCATAATGGTTTGTGACATTGCTTGGGCATCCGTAGGTTGCTGGCTTTGAGGGTATTATTGTAGGTTTTGTAGCAGGTTTTGAGCAGGGGATTGGTTAGGTTGATTTGGGAGAGTTCTTGGCCTCTCAAATGCCAAGAGGGTTTTTATGTGTTTCTTTGAATCTTACTGCTTTTTTAATGGTGCTTTTGTTTTATCTAAGGCACTACTACTTCTATCTACCTATATCCATATTTTTCAAAAAAAAAAAAAAAGTCTTGCCTGTATCTGTAGGGGTACCAGGTACGATAATCGACATGGCTTGTATATCCTGTCAACCACACAAATGGAAATTTGCGATCTTTGCACAAAGAACAGATGGGTTAGGATCCAATGAAACTTGAGTAAAATTTACAAACTTACACTACATAATAAGTTCTCATATAATATTATTTTTAATCTTACCATTGATCTAGAAGTAACAAAGATGGCAGGAGCACAAATTAAAGTTTCAAAGACTATGCAGAGATTTAACATTGGACAGCCACGGCTTGCTACAAATGTTACAGAGACCAATCCTCACACTATTTCAAGAATTTACCAGTGAAATGAAGAGAAGCTGAATGAATAAGATAAGATTTATGCTGCCGGAACACTACCACAACCTTTAACAGTATATGGAACTTTCCCCTCTTGTTAGTAAAATTGCCAAGAGAACAGTAAAATGAAAGATTTTTTCTTTTCATCAAAATGATATAAGAAAATCCTCTATACTTCTTTTTCCATATAGTGAAAAGACACTTATGAATAAATGAAGGCCATATCACTAACACAACATCCTCTGGGGCTGTTATTAAAGCTTACTATCATATGAGGTGAAGTACACTAGTAGCATTATTTCTGAATAGAAGGAATTTTTCTTTTGGTATGAACCATCGGTATCTCCGGCCTAACCCCTTTAACTGTCTCGCTTTATTCCAATCAAGTTGGGCAACAAGGACGACATTGTACACCAAATATTTAACATAACTGCATTCCCAAGTCTTGAACCCCAGAGGCCGAGACCCTTGATTAAGCTAGATCAACCCCTAACTAGTTTATCTAGGTGCTTGGAGGTCTGAACTCTGTATAGAGGGAAGTTGCTCACTGCTGTAGAGGATCAATAACTCACCATGCCGGTAGATTTTAAAAACATAGTAGGGAAAAACAAAATCAAGTTCCACAGAATAAATAGATATCTATCATTAAACCACCATTAACTTGAATAGAAACAAAATCAATCTAAATGGCTGCAACACTCTAAAAGTTACAGTCATTAATCCTGACGTAGCCACAAGAAATTCACTAGTAAAATGAAGAATTGTTGAATGAACTAATAAAGTTAAGCTATACTAACCCAAACTGTACGCAGCTTCCTCCCTCTACCAACAACTAGAACAAACAATTGCAGCAAAAGAACTAGCTTCTTTTCCACAAACTTAAATACCAAAATATCACTACAAGCAAACCAACCCATCACAATTATCAAATTTGCACTTTTCAAGCCAGATACTAACCCCAGCTTAAAAATGAGAAAAACCCACGTTTCGGCTCCTCCTCGACGGCCACGGCCTGCATGCTATCTTGCTCTACAAGCCTCCACGCCGCCTGCTCGAAGGCCAACCCGGCCAATGTGGGTGGCTTATTCAATACAAGAGGGTACCCTCTGTTTGTACTTCGAATTACCTCAGCATCTTCAGGAATAACCCCTAATAAAGGCAATCCCAGCATTTCTTGAACATCAAGCACTGACATCATATCCTCCCCTTTGATCATATCAGTACGAACTCTGTTCACTATCATCTTTATATCCCTAATCCCATCACATTCAAGCAATCCAGTGACTCTATCAGCATCTCTCAAGCTTGTAATATCCGGTGTGGTTACCAAAACTGCCTCATTGGCTGGGGTTATAGCAGTAATGAAGCCAGCATCAATCCCTGCAGGACAATCAATGAGAATGAAATCCGGCGAACCTTCCGGCCTCGATTTCAACGCATCCACGAGCCAGACCAACGCTTTCCCGCCAAACCCAATTGGTAATTTCGACCTGGGTTTCGATATACACAGCAATTCGAAATTCGACCATCGCTTGTCTCTCACGAGGGCTTGGTCGAGCCTGCAATCTCCATTGAGGACCTCGATGACAGTGTAATTGACTCGATTCTCGAGGCCGAGGAGGAGATCGAGGTTCCGAAGGCCGACGTCGGCGTCAATGGCGACGACGGAAAAGTCGAGACGTGCCAGAGAAAGGCCGATGTTGGCCGTGGTGGTTGTCTTGCCGACGCCGCCTTTGCCGGAGGTGATGACGACGACGCGAGGCGTTTCGCCGGCTAATTGGGGCTTTCTGTTCCATTGTAGGACTGCTTTTACGAGAGTTGTTGAGTAGGGTTTTGGTTTGGGTTTTAGTGGTTTGAAGGTGAAGAAATTGGTGTTGTTGCCAGAGAATGTGGTTACAGAGTGAAGAGACGTCGTCGTCGGAAAGCTTGAAGCTCGAGCATTGGAGGGGAGGATCTGGAGAGATAGCATCGATGGATGATACTTGAAAGTGAAGAAGATGAGTGAGTGTCAGAGAGGAAGGAGTGAAAAGAAAAAGATGAAAATGATAATTTTCGAGAAGTGACTTAACTTGATTATAAAACTAATTTGAAATAAATGAAATAGCTAGGACTAATTTATAATCTATCTATACATTTTGGACTACTTTGAGAGTTTGACCAATTCATAAACTAAGGTATTTCTTATTTTCTTTTCACAATTTATTTTTTGAAATACACTAAAAGTTGAAATAGTATATTGTCTACTTCATAAAAAGAATTAACAAATATATTATTTTAGTTTTTTAGAGAAAAAATTGTGTATTTTAATATTTTAAAGACTGATTTGTACTGATCTTTTAAATCATATCATAAATATATAAAAATAAATAAAATATATTTATTTTAAGAATAAACTAATAACTCAATTTTTAAAAAATTATTAAAACAATAACTTGATATTTGAAAGATAAAAATACGTTATTTAGTCATAGGAAAGATTCATTCTTTACTCATTAATTCTAAAAAGAATCAAATCATATCTTTTAAAATCCATAAATAAAACTAATTAATATATTGTTTGAATATTTCAAGAATTAAATATTTTGGCCACAGATTTCAGACGTAAAAATGTTTTCTTTCTCAACTTCTCAACTGCTCATCCCAAAATTCTTGATCTTAGACTAACCCTCTTCTTAGATCTTAATATTTCTTCTCTATATTTCTTTAATATTAAAGTGTTATATTTCTTTCTATTAGAAGATATTATTATTTCTTGCCTTTCTAAGTGTATGAGAGACTTTAGTACTTTCTCCATCTTTGAGTGTATATGAAGATTTTGATGAGTCTACATGTTCATCGATGATGAAGATTGTTCACCCGTAGGGATAGCAATTTGGGTGGGTATTTGGGATACTCGTCCTAATCCACTTGTAAAAAAATATTCGATATCTGTCGGATACTAGATATCAGATAAGATACGGATAGTGAAAAATAAAAAACCAACTATCCGGTATCCGTCCGAAATGAGCGGATAGTTAGGTTACCCGGTATCCGAT
>QANZ01034436.1:6993-23413 GCA_003254925.1 Chamaecrista fasciculata
AAAAAAAATTAATAAGAAATGATGGAGAGAGAGAGAAAAAAAATTATAAGTGTAATAAATGAGGGTATGTAAAATTACTATTTTGTCTAATTATCTTTTTTATATTTGTATTAGAGTGTAGGTAAATATAGGTATATAAATAGGGGTAGATTAGTAAATCTATGATAAATGGGATGATGATTTGGATGAGATGCGGATTAAGATGAGATTGAGATGAGATTATGTGCCACACAAACACCTAAACTGGACTGTTCATCTAATTTTAGGTTGAGATTAGGATTGAAATGGGATGAGATTGAGATGTCTTGCTCCCAAACAGGCCCTAAGATCATCTCATCTCAATATCATTCCAATCAAACTACACCCAAACACCTATCATCATATCTCATTATCTTCATTTCATCTCATTATTTCCCTTTCTACCCCTATACAAATTAAAAAAAATCTATAAACCTATTTCAACCAACCACAATCATTACATATCCTTTTATATAATTTCACACTCTATTTAACATCAGTTTCTCTCAAATCATCCAAACACCAATCCATCATTTTCATCTCATCTAATCTCATCATCATCTCATCCCATCCACATGGATGAGATTGGATGACATTTTCAAATTCGCAAAGAGGTAATTTCCTCCTCCTTCCGAATGAGCAAACCCATTCATATATTATATGTAGGTCAAATTATTCAAATTGGTCCTAAGTAGTTGTTCTTAGGTTCATTTTTGTCCTAAATATTTCAGAAGTTTTATATTTGTCCAAAATTTTACCAGTAATTAAAAGGAAGGTCCCTATGGTTTGGAGTAATTAGATATTGGGTCCCTGTGATTTAAAAAGTGTCAAAATCTGGCTTAAAGTTTAACTCTGTTAGCAAAAATAGTCCATATGGTATATTTTCGTCCAAAAATTAATAGATCCCAACATTTTTATCAAGATTTCACCTATTTTTTCAAGATTTTTATTGAAGTTCTTGATTCATCTTAGAATAATTCAAAAAGTTCACCATATTTATTAAACAAGTCCCCATTAAAACCTGCAAAACAAAGAAGATAAAATTGTAAGTTTATAACCTTTATTTTCATTTTCTCCTAATAATTATCAAAATCCCCATTTCAGCTCCTCCTTCTTCTTACACACACACACTCGAAACCCTAACCCCAAAAATAGAAATCAAGATTCAACGAAAAGATATTCATTTTTTTTTCCTTTTTATTCTATGTTGAAATTACGATTAGGAAATAATAAAAATCAAAGTAGAACAGAAGAAAACAAAAGAAAGAAGAGTCAAGAAGCTAAGAAGAGGCAGCACCAGAACTACCAGCAGCTACATTGGACATCAGCCTCAAGCTTTCTTCATCATCGAGGAACAAATCGTTGGTTTTCCTGAACGCCGTGTGCATGAAGGAAGACATTCACCACGTTGATCAGAAGCACGACGATATCATATTGAGCGTCGCGTGGGTCAGGACCACACAATCATCGATCAGGCAGCTAAAGATGACGAGAAGCTCGTTGCAGAGGAAATAGAGGAAGAACCATGCGGCCATGAGGACGACGAAGGTGATGAGTGAGATTAGGTCCCATAGGAGGTTGAGGGTGAAGATGAGGATGAGGAGAACGACTATGGCCGATTTTGATTCTCTACTTGGCAAGTGAGATGTACTCGAGGTTTGTGGATGAAGAAGATGAAGTAACTATGGATGGTTCCATAGGTGGTCATGGTTCTTTAATTTTGAAGGGAGAAGAGATCGGGAATTGAAAAGGAAAAAGATGAATGAAGAAGAGGAAGAAGGTGAACGAGAATTGAGGTTTTTGATAATTATTGAGAGAAAATAAAATTGAAGATTATAAACTTATAATTTTATTTTTCTTTTGCAGGTTCGTGGACCTGTTTAATAAATATGATAAATTTTTTGGACTATTCTAATATAAGCCATGGACTTTAATGAAAAATCAAATCTTAAAAAAATTAATGAAATCTTGATAAAAATGCTGAAATTGGTTAATTTTTAAACTCACACGAAGGCTCAGTTCGTTTGCTCTTATAATAAAATCTGCTCTGATTATAATCAGAGTATGATTATAATCAAAGTTGATTATTTGTGTATTGGTGTTTGGATGAAAGTTGATTATTTGGTGTGAAATTATTGAAATGGGTATGTAATGATTGTGTTTGGTAGATAGAAGGGTAAGGAAATTGATAAATTGTATAGGCGTAGAAATGGAAGAAAAAGTTAGAAAAAGTAAGATGTGATTTGATTATAATCAAAGTGTGTTTAGATGTGATTGTTGCTTATAGAAAAATCAAATTATGTCACTGTTTGCCTTGGAAAGCGTGAAAATATGATTATAATCATGTGCAACTTTGGAGGTGATTATTTTGTTTGGTCCACTGAACTAATTTTGCCTACGAAATGATGGACCAAAAGGACTAAAGTGTAGCATTTATCCCCGACATTCGGTGGACCACTGAAAAAACTGTGCAGTGTGGCCGTTGATGTAATGGGGTTGATTTGGTCAGTTTCCAGTTTGCCTTTGTGTTTGTGGGTGACGGGGAGAGAGTGAGACGCGAGAGACTGAATGGATCCCCAAGCGATTGGAGCAACGGAGAATCTCATAGTGGTGGCGCCAGTAGTAAAGGGAGACCAACGAGCAGTGGGTTTGGGAGGGTCTGAAGAGAGAAAGAGATGAAAGGGATAGGATTGGGGAAAATTTCAATTTGAATCCTAAATCATTTGGGCAAAATAACATTTTAGCCCAAGTCAAGAAGAAGTATTTACAAAATGGCCCAATATTGAGGTAAATGACCATTTTGCCCTTGTAATGAGTGATTGATTATATTAGAGTATAGGTAATTATAGGTATATATAGGGGTATAAGTGTAATTGAGTGTGTTTGATTATAAAAAAAATCATGATTATAATTTGATCAGAAAAAACGCAAACGAACATGCTTATTACGATTATAATCAGAGCAGATTATAATCAAAGCGCAAACGAACTGGTCCGAACTCTTTACGTTAACGGCATAAACTTCAAATCTAATTTTGACATTGTTAGAGCACCCATTCTTTAATTACCCAAAATACAAAAACATTCCTTACAATTTACCATAAAATATATAAAAAGTAAAAGTTATACCTCACCCCCCCATGAACCATTATCCACGAATTTAAATATTTTAGCCACAATTATTTTATAGTTTATAGTTTTTTTTTATCAAATCATGGCAATCCATGAAAGTTACAGAAACACCCGTTCATCAAAGACGGGAGGAAAAGGGAGTCCACTAAGGGATCAGAAAATCTAATACAAACCGCCCTCAACTCCCTAGAAAACATCATCAATACAGGAGATGAAATAAATCTCAGGCAACACACCCAAGAGGAAAACAAGATCCAGATCTCCTATACAAACAGATCTACAAACAAATAATCAGAAAACAAAGAAGATGCAACAGAGGCAACACACCCCCCAAATCCCTCTCTGAGAGATCATCTTCAGCACCGTTTTCCACTTCAAACTTGAGTTCAACTTGTAGATCTGAAGAGCAAACAACAAAAAAGAAGAGATAAACCCTTTCCTAATGAAAGGGGGAAAAGCTTCCCTAATGGAAGAAGAACCCGTCCCTAATGGAGGGGGAAGGCCTCCCTAACGGAGGAGGGACCAAAACGCATACCTACTAATATGGGAGGGCCACCGCCGCTGTCACAACGACGGCCCTAAGTTGAGAAATGCAGGGAGGCGAAGCAGAAGAAGAAAGTCGCAGCAGCGCTTCAAAAAACTATGTGTTATAGTTTATAGTTAACATCATTTTAAACTATAACTTTTCTTGGAAAAATAAAAAAGGAAAGCTACTCGATCATCATAACATATCGTCCATGAGTTTCTCACTCATAGTTTTATACTTTTATAACTTTTTCACTCCAATTTTAAATATGCAATTGGATAAATTAAATTGTAATATTTCATTTTTTTTATTTTTAGTTTTTAATAATCGTAAATGTTACTCTTATTACACATACAGTAGTTAACAACTGGACCACAACTAGTAGGCTTTTGATAATGCTTTTGCAGTCAACCATCACCTTCCCCTCTCAACCATTAGTTTTGACTTAATCACCATCCAATCTATTGCCCCACATCCTACTCAAAGCCACATTTCTCCCCATTTTTAAGGTACGTCCCAACATCTTTTTCTTTCTCCTTTTTATATGTTTTGTTTTTGCACTTAATTATTAACTCATAACTTCACTTTTATTTAATTAATTAAACACTAACCTAACCAGGAATAAAAAAAAAAATTCAAATTGCACACACTAAATTTATTCTAATGGAATCCTCATTTATCATGTATTATTACAATTATTCAATGATTCATTATAAATTCAAAGGACCAAATAGTATGGTCTCTCATTATTGATTTATTTTGGATTTCTAGCTATTTAACCTCAAGCCATGTGGTTTTGGTCTCCACAATCATATACTGTGTACTGTATAGCCCATCCATCAATTAGTTGTATTCTCATTTCTCACAACTTCACTCCCTTACGTAAATTCTCCTCTAAGAAACCACTCAATCATATACTTTCTCTCATATGATCGATCTCTCTTCAAATAAAACCCCATAACAAACTAAAAGCCTTCTTTCTCTCTTTCTTTCTTATTACTTTCTCTCATACATATATATCTATCTCCTTTCAGCTCTAAAACACTCAATTCTACAACAAACACCTCAAACCTTAAAAACATGCCACCACCACTATCTCTCTTCACCATCATCATCATCATCATACTCTCATTATCCTCCTCCGCCGCCTCTGCCTCCGGCGAGACTTTTGTCTTTGGGGTTTGCTCTCAGGCGAAATTCTCATCGGGATCGGCTTATGACTCCGCCGTGAACTCCCTCATGACGTCCCTCGTCAACGCCGCCATGTTCTCCACCTACAACAACTTCACCGTCCCTCTCGCCACCGCCACGCCTCTCGCCGGCCTCTTCCAATGCC
This sequence comes from Chamaecrista fasciculata, assembly GCA_003254925.1. NCBI lineage: Eukaryota > Viridiplantae > Streptophyta > Magnoliopsida > Fabales > Fabaceae > Chamaecrista > Chamaecrista fasciculata. The sequence continues at coordinate 12,005 of QANZ01034436.1, forward strand.
GCGGCGATCTTTCGGCCTCCGACTGCTCGAGCTGCGTCACCACCTCCGTCTCGCAGCTCGGCACGCTCTGCCCCGACGCTTGCGGCGGCGCGTTGCAGCTGGACGGATGCTTCGTCAAGTACGAGAACTCGACGTTTCTTGGAGTGGAAGATAAGACGGAGGTTTCAAAAAAATGTGGGCCGTCGATTTCGTTGACTTCTTCTTCGTCGGATGCGTTGACTAAGATTGATGATGTGTTGGCGTATTTGCAGACGTCGGATGGGATGTATAAGCCGTTTAGGGAAAGCGCGTCCGGGAATGTAAAGGGTGTTGCGCAGTGTGTGGGAGATTTGAACGGTGGTGATTGTCAGGATTGTGTATCGGATGCGATCGGACGGCTGAGAAATGAGTGTGGGAACACAAAGTGGGGACAGGTTTACTTGGCTAAGTGCTACGTGCGGTTCTCGGAAGGTGGGGATTACGCGCGCGGCGGAAACGGTAAGTAGTTTAAATAGTATAGTGAGAAGATCTACTATTTGGATTTTGAATTTATATTTAGTTAACTAATCAGTCTCTGAATAATTAAAATATATTATCTTTTTTTTTTTACAAGAATCAAAATATATTACTCGGTCCTTGAATTATTGTAATTGTCAATTATTTGGTCCCTTGGTCAAGTTCAGAGATTAAGAAGTATAAATTTTGTACAAATTTAGTAATCAAATAGTATAAATTTAGTATAAATTTAGGAACTAAAAAGTATAAAATTAGTTAAAATTTAAGGATGAAATAGTCTTAATTTAGTATAAATGCAGGGACTAAAGTATAATAAAATTAGTTTAAATTTAGGGACAAAATCATCACTAGGAACTACGTAGTTGATAATTGAAATATTTCAAGGACCAAATTGTGTATTTTGATTATTAAAGAACTGATTAGTTGACTCGGTATACATCTAGAGACCAAATAGTAGGTTTTCTCATTTTTACATTAATTGAGAAGTTCATCCTTAATGTTTGTTTATTGGTCAACTTTAGTTGCAAAATTTTATATTTTAATTAATTTTTTGATTTGTTTTAGTTTCAGCTAAATATTAACGATAAATTTCGGTATAAAATTGATAGAAAAGGAATTCAAATCTTAACACAAGTAAATATAATGGAGTATATCGTCAATTTATTAAAAAAAATTAGTCAAATGAAAAATCAACTAAAATAGGAATTGTTTTTTAAAAATTTAATAATAATAAATATTAGCAACGAAATTCAAAATTAATATAATATTTAAGTATAAAAAATGTATTTTATCTTGTTTTAGTAAACAAACAATTTGATTCTTGAAAGATTAAAAAACACATTTAATCCTTGAAAGATCAAAATAATATACCTTTTAGTTCTTAAAAGTTTAAAATGATATATTATTTAGTCCATAAAAATGATTAATTAGTATACCATTTTGATATTTCAAGAACTAAATTATACATTTTAATTTTTTAGAGATCGAGTTATTAATTTCATAATTTTTTAAGATTAAATTGTTTGTTTACTTTTTTTTTTTCTTCAAGAAAAACTTTTGAGTGGTGAGTTATTAGTGCGATTTGACTTGCTTGATGTTTTTGAATTTGTCTTTCGCAACCCATGTGAATGGTACAAACTAAAAAATATAGGTAGGTGTGGAAAATGGATTCGATGTTTCGTAGTGGTTAGGATAGGGTACACTAATGGTAATGGACAGGGTATTTGGTGGTTTTGTCACTATTCGTATTTGTATCTGTTCACTTTATTCAATATCTGTACCTTATTCGTATCCGATAAATTAGTATCCGTATCTGTATCTTATCCGATATCCGGTATCTCACGGGTATCCGAAATACCCGAAATATCCGAAAAAAAAAGTATAAATATAGGATAGGGTATCCTATTTTATAAATTGGATATACCGGGTATCCAATACACACTAACTAAAATAAATAAATAAAATTATGATTTATTTATATTTTGAATTTCTTTTTTAAAATAAAACAATTAAATATAAAGTACTAAAAATTGATTATATATAAAAAATATAAATATAATTAAATAATTATATAGAAGATATTAAATTGAATGTAAAATATAAAAATTAAATAAATAATAGGGTATCGGATATCGGATACTCTAACTATCCGTTCATTTCGGACTGATATAGGGTATCCGAAGATAATATCCGTATCCGCCCAATATCCGAAAAATATTTAATTTTCACTATCCGTATCATATCCGATATCCGTCGGATATCGGATAATTTTTTCGGACGGATATAGACGGGTACCCTAAATACTCTAAACCATTGTCATCCCTAATAGGGTAAGTTGTAGTTACTCAAATTATGACATTTTTTTAAAATTTCTTTTTTGGATACATTTTAATGTCTTTTTTTTTCGCCTTGACTTTAGATGGAAGATAAAATGATAATTCATAAGGTAAGTTTGATAGTTGCAAGAAATAAAAAAATAAAAGAAGAAAAGAGGTGGGGAAAAAAATAAAAGGATGAGTAATTAGAGGTTAATATTTCATATCTTCTCTCTTTTTAGTGTAATTTTTTTTTTTTTTATCAAAACTCTTACTTTATGTTATGGAGTTTTTGAAGTTTTGTTTAATAGAGAGGAAAGGAAAGGGAAAAGAGAGAAAGGAGGGGAAGTCTCCATAACACTTTACCCTTTTATTTAGATTCTTTAAACTATTTAAAAATTGAGCTATTTAAGGAGTGGTTTGTTAAGGAAAAAGGATAATATAGAACATTAAAATCTAATTTTCTATTATATTCGATATCCTTTAATTTTTAACATACAAAATAAAACAAGATATATCTCAAAACTCTCTAGCTTTAATTTCCTCTTTACTCATTAAAACCCGAACCCAAAAAACTAAATTATTTTGAAAATAATTCATCATGATGATAGGTAAATTTGTATTTTTTAAAATTATTAAATCATATATATAATGTCACTGCAAGAAAAGAAATTATACGCGTGTCTAATACTTGATTTTCGTATAGTGTGTAATAGTAGTCTACCTTTTATAGCAAAATATGACGGAAAAAAATGAATAATTAATAATGTATAATGAGAAAAAAAAAAAGAAATAAAAATGCATGATTTAGCTGCTTGTTCCATTATCATTCATAGATTTTGCCCATGCCTTTGTGAATTGATTAAAATTTCATGTATTATTTGGGGTTTCGCTGTGTTAATAATTAGAAAGAGCATATATATATATATATATATAGTACTTTAATTTATCTTTATTTTTTTTTTTATCATTGTACATATGTTAGACAAAGAAGCAGTGTTGTCAGAACCGGATTGGACCGGACGGTCTAATCGGTCCGACCGCCAATCGAATGTGAAAACGAGTGGGTTCGACCAAAAAAACTAAATTGTCGGTTGGATCGGATTGAACCGGTTTTAACCGGACAAAATCGGCGAACCGGTGGTTCAACTATTTTTTTTTTTTTTGTTTGCTTATGCTCTCTAAATATTCTCTTATTTGGTCTTCTTCCTCTATTTTTTGTTGAACTTGAAATTTGAGGGTCGAAATGTTGAATTTAATTAATTATTATGAATTTATGACTTATTAGATCTTGTTTAGGATGCATTCAATCCATTCATTTGCTTGAAAAAATGCATTTAATCTATAATCTCTAGTAGTGGAGAGAAAAATTATATTATTTAGATGAAGAAATGTATTTAGTAATACATTAAATGCATCTCTTAAATCATAAATAAAAAATATATAGAGTATTTATATTTTATTAAAAATAATTATTTATTGGGTCATCCGGTCCGACCGACGGTTCAACCGATTGAACCAATCAGACCGTGAACCGAATGCTTGTCCGAGTCTCTATCCGGTTCGGTTCTCACAACACTGCAAAGAAGGCCCACTTTTGAATTAATAAATTATAAATTTGATAAGGAATCCTTTGTAATAATATGCATGTAAGGAAAGTTGTTAAGAAACAACAGAGAGAATGAACATGCTAGCATCATTTTTTCCTAATACATAAAAAGTATTAATAGAGTGATCTATATATATATATTTGCCACTTTTACATACAGTACAAGAAGGTTATTGGTACTTTATCAATTTATAATATCTTTTTTTGAAACCAAACAAAAAAAATGCAGATGTGTCTTATTTAATTTTTAAGCAAAAGTACAATTGGAACTCTCAAAATATACGATCATTTTCAGTTATATCTCAATTTATTTTTGTCAATTGTATTCCAATGTTTTATATTTGGGTCGATATTGTACCCCCAAATATCTCTCAAATTGAGGTATAATTGACACAAAAAAAAAATTAGGGGTACAATTGATACAAAAAGGAAAAGATTGAGGGTATAATTGACTCTAAAAAATTTAGGTGGTATAATTGAAAATGACCTCATACTTTAGGGGTACAATTAACTAAAAAAGAAACTTTGAGGGTACACCTAAAAAGACCACCTTCTTTAAGGTACCAAGAGTACTTTTACCTAATTTTCATAATTGTAAATATTTTATGAATATATATTGTTCTAGAATGCATAATATGTACGAATAGTAGTTGCTAAGTGCTAAAACTATTCTCTAAACTGTTAGCTTTTACAATTTAGATATATATTCTTTTCATTTGTTAAACACGAAATTTACAAACAAAATGGCATAACGAGTTTTGATTGAAGTGCAGAGTCTGCAAAAAAAAAAAAAAGCATAATCAAAAGGGATTTGGATTCTCTATACTTATAATGTTCTCATTGAATATATAAATTATGTAATATGCAGATAATAGTAACAAGAATAATGACGAGTTTCAGAAGACACTTGCATTGATAGTTGCACTCATAGCTGGGGTTGCTCTTCTCATCATATTCATTTCCTTCTGGACCAAGAAATGCAGAAGCATGGTAACAAATTAAACACACACAAACACACACATATTAGTTCCTTTTAATTACCTCTTTTTATATTCGGCAAAAGTACTTTTTGTTCCCAAATTTTACATCAAATTTCAATTTTGTCTCCAATAATATTTTGAATTTTTGGTGAATTTCATCCATTTTTCTATAAATTAATAACAGATTTCACCTTATTTTTTAATATGTATTAGGATTTGATTTTATTTTTCTGTTAGTTTTACATTATATCATGTCATTAGTCACGTAAAATCTGTCATTAACATTTTGTTAAATAAAAGAGAATGATAAAATTGACCAAAATGTAAAATGTTAGGGACAAAATTGATAGCAAAAAAGATTTGGGACAAAATTGAAAATTGATGTATAATTTGGGGACCAAAAGAGTGTTTTTGCCTTATATATATTCCATCTAAAACATTTTATTTATCATTGTTATTGTGTTAATTTTCTTGCAGAATGTAAATAAAGATCAAATTATACGTATTTAGCATGTGGAAGTTTAACACTGGATTCGCTTCCTTTGGCAAATTATTTGGCTTTTGGTGGCTGCTTCTCTTTTTCTTTTGTGTTGAATTCAATTATTAATCCACCTTTTTTAATTTCCTTATATCTTTGTACGTTGAGTTGTGAAGGGTATGGACAATAGAGAAAATTTACTTTTCGTCTATGAATTGTTATTATATTGAGTCAACGATTTAGTCTTTGAATTGTAAAAAAATACGAATCAGTCACTGAATTTTACACTACCGTCAACCTAATTTTGGTCCTTAAGCTGATTCGTATTTTTCTACAATTTAAGGAGCAAAAGGTTGATGTTAGTTTAAAATTCAAGAACTTATTCGTATTTTCCTACAATTTAAGAACCAAAAAGTTAATGGTGGTATAAAATTCTGAGACTGATTTATATTTTACTATATTTCAAAAATTAAATCGTTGACTCATAACAATTCAGAGACCAAGTAAGTTATCTCTAAATAATATAGAAAGATGTGTATGGAAAATAACAAAGGTAGTTATATTGTTATACTCCTTGAAACAAGAGATCAAGGAAAGTGTTGCTGCAATGCAATAGGGAGAAAAAGCTCAAAGATCATTCAAGAGTTCATTATCCATTTATGTTTGTAAAGAGATTTTAGTGGGTGTATATATATATATATATATATATGAGCTTTTTCTCTTCACTTTTATGTTAGAATGTGAAATGAACAACCTTACTTGAATTCAATAAGGTATATTAAGATTATAATTAATGCTAATGTACTATTATTTTTGTGACCCAGTTTTATCAGGGACTCAGTTCATTCCAACTTATCATATCTATATATAGTAGTTAGTCAGGCCAAAATAAATATATATAGTAGTTAGTGTTCTATTTATCATTTCTATGCCTTATTTTATTTAAAATTGTAGATTTAGGTCAAAGTGTAAATTTGGTTCCATATCTTTTGCTCAGTTCCCAATTTGATCCTATATATTTTTTTGTAGTTTTGGTCCTATATTTTTGCAAAAGGTCTCAATTTTGTTCTCATACCTTTTAGTCAAGTTGCAAAATTAGTCTCATAACTTTGCAAAAGGATCAACCCGTAGTTGATCTTTTTGTAAAGATATGAGACAATTTCTAAACCTAACCCAAAGATATATGACCAATTCTGCAATTAACCAAAAAATATAGGACCAAATCTGCAACAAAAAAAATATGGGACCAAATTGGAACTTAACCCAAAGATATGAGACCAAAAGTGCAACAAAAAAGGATATAGGACTAAATTGGGAACTGATCAAAATATATGAGATCAAATTTGCATTTTAGCCTTATTATTATTATTATTATTATTATTATTATTATTATTATTATTATTATTATTATTATTATTATTATTATCAGCTGGATATATATACTAAAATAATAAAGAGTTTAGGCATTATCTTAATTTGTTATATTATCTGAGTTAAAGAAATTTTAGTATTGCCAATAGTTGGGTTATTTTATACTGTTTGGAATTTCGATCAGGCGACGACAACTACAAAAATAGTCTTACTGCAACAAGATTTATTTAATTATTGAAACTCAATTATAATTAAGAAATAGATATGAAAATTCAGTTATAAAAATTCAAAACATAGCCTACAAAAGATGTAACAAAATAAGAAATTAATTGAAAATTAATATGTACTGTAAAAAATAATGTGGCAATGTAATTAATTACTTGTTATTGATTTGTAAGAACCAATAACTATTTATTTTTATTTTAGAATACAATATTAATATTAATGAATTATAATTTGGCCAAAAACTTGTAATTCTCTTATTTGCTAGCCTAATTTCTGAAGTCTCGATTCATCTAAATTCGACTAGAGTTGTACGTTTAGTTATGGTGAAAAAGTCTTTTAATATGAAAAAAAGAACTAATAAATAAAATATATTACTATTAATTTGTAAAAATTAGTAATAGTTTATTTTTATTTTCTTGGCAAAAATATTCTTAGAAATTGCACCTTAATTTTTAATCAGAAAATAAAATATGCCAACTCATATATTTGACTACCCGCTGTTATAAATGTTATAAATTTTCTGTTGGTCAACGAAAAACAACATTAAAAAAATATAAGGGATGTCATATGCCCAAAGCAAATAATTACATAATATAGGATATGTTAATTGTAAATGATGATTAAGGAAGTCATAATTATTACTTCATTATTCAATAAGAAGTGAAGGACCAATGCATCATTATTTTAAAATGAGTAATTAATTAGATATGTAATAAAGTACCAATAATTATAGGAACATACATGCATATGGATGGGTATATGGCCCTATCCACCTTGTAAACAATGTTCATGGATACCCTAGAATCTTCTATTTCTTTATATATATATATATATATATATGGGGTAAAAGTACTAATTTCGTCTCCAATTTTTTTTTAGTCAATTTTGTCCCTAATATTTTACATTTTTGTTAGTTTTATCCTTTGCTCTTACTTAAGCCAAATAGAATCTACGTGGCTTATGATATATAATGTAAAATTAATAAAAAAAAAAAAATTTAAATCTTAACTCAAATTAAAAAGCAAGATGCAATATGTCGTTAATTTATTGAAAAAAGTTAGTCAAACGACAAAAATTGACAAAAATATAGAACATTGGATTGAAATTAACAACAAAAAAAGATTGGGGACATAAATGATAGTTTATATAAAATTTGGAGACGAAATTAGTATTTTCTGTCTATATATATATATATTCTATATATTTTCATATCTCTTTCCTCTATTATCAATTACTTTTTGTTTTAACTTTTATCTACGGGCACTTCTTTTTGTCCCTACCTGTCTTGGCACGCACCATTTAATTCACATTATATATACTTTTTTTGCTCAAGTTGAAACATTATAAAACTTTAACTTTTTCATCAAACTTTTCAGCTCAATTTAAATATATATTAAAATTGATATACACAATTTACTAAACAATTCTTTTAAAATAAATAAAGGGCAAAAGTATCTTCTCAGTTCCTAAATTTTATACTAACTGTTAATTTTATTTTCAATATTTTATTGAATTCAGTTTTGCCCCAAATATTTTAAATTTTAGTCAATTTTATCTTTTGCTCTTACTTTAACCAAATATTAACAAAAAAAAACTATGTGGCTAATAACATGTAATATAAAATTATTAGAAAAAGAAACTCAATCCTCACTCAGATTAAAATACAAGATGAAGTCTGTCGTTAATTTATTGAAAGATGTTAGTCATAAAATAAAATTGACCAAAATATAAAACATTGATGCCAAAATTGATTGCAAAAAAAAAAAAAAGATTGGAGACTAAATTGATAATTGATGTAAATTTTAGAGATTAAAATGGTATTTTTGCCTTACAAAAAAGTCTCATATGTTCAAACAATTCTTTTCTAATTTAGTACTAATTTTAATTTTAGGTTGACCTCTAAGTTTTTTATGTTTCATCTCAACTATTACATATTCAACTCACATCACACACTAATTGTAATGAGATAACCTTAGGTTAAAGGGTCATTTTGGTCCTAAATGTATGTCCTAATGTTTATTTTGGTTCAATATGTTTCAAAATGTTCAAATTGGTCCAAAATGTTGGTAAAACATTTCATTTTGATCCCAAACTATTGAATATGACTTGTTTCAAGTTCAAACATTACGAGTTTAGAGTTACATATTGTTCTCGAAGAGTACTTTCTCTATCCAGTTGAAGTCGTCAACAAACGAGGTCAGATCGATCCTAAAAATAGAGCACCTGTTTTATGGCCAAAATAAACAAAATTGATCATATCTCTCTCGTTTCAAATTCAAATGCGAAAAATTCAGAGTTACAAGTTTCTCTTAATAAGTCCTTTGAATTTGAAAGAAGAGACCAGAGAAATATGACCAAATTCAATAGTTTGGGACCAAAATGAAATATTTTATCAATACTGAGGACCAAAATGAAATATTTTGTCAACATTTAGGATCAATTTAAATATTTTGAAACATAATGGACCAAAATGAAAATTAGGGCATAGATTTAGGACCAAAATGACCCTTTGACCGAGAATCTTATAATAAAGATAATTACTATAAAATTTTAATTAATTTAAAATCTTACTTAAATAATACAAAGTTATGTATCGCTTAGATCAATTCTCAATAATCTTTCTAGTATGGTATGCATGCATTACTACTTTTCATTAAGGGTGTGTTTGGTAAGCTGCCATCTCATGCTCATCATCTTATATACTATGGTATCTTGGATATTTTGTGTTTGGTAATGCCATGATATCGTCATACGTCGACATCCAAGATATTGTCATGACAACAAAAAGGGTGTCATTTAATGACAATACAAAAATTATGTCATCTCAGATGACAGGGTTTGCAAAGGTAGTTTTCAATTAATGTTCCAATTTTACCCTTTTTTGTTGATTTGTTTTTTTTAATAAAACTTACTATATGGTCCCTAAATTTATAACGAGTCAAATAATTATTCCATGAATAATCAAAATATATGACTATTTCCTGAATTATTTCAATTGTTAATAATTTAGTCCTTGGATCAAATTCAGGGACCAAAAAAAATTTAGTACCAATTCAAGGATAAAAAAGTATATATATATATATTAAGTATAAATTTAAGGACCAAAAAATATAAAATAGGTTCAAATTCAATAACCTATTTCGATTATTTAGAAACTAATTAGTTATCTTGGTTGAAATTATAGGGACAAAATAGTAGATTTTTTCTTTCCTTTTCTAGGGCCTTTTCATTTATTAATCACGTACCGATATTAATATAAATTGATTATTTATCAGTGCTATAAAATAATATATTTTTAGTATAGAAATATAAATGAATATAGTTTTTTTCTATAATTATTTATATATTTATTTTGAAAATATCAATATATATTTTTAAGATGTTAATAGGAGTAAACATAGAAATTTAAAGAAGATTGATGTTATTCACAAGAGAATACCAAATATATGCATCTTACATTTCTGATATCTATTATTGTCATATCCAACATTGATATTATAAATATCAAATATCTTAATAAGGGTCTGTTTGGGGGACATTGAATTCTAATCCAATCCAATCCAATCCAATCCAAATGGATGGGATGAGATTATTTTTTAATTGGATGAGATGAGATGATGTATTGGTGTTTGGGTGATTTTATTGATAATGATGTTAAATAGGGTGTGAAATTATATAAAAGGGGTTGTAATGATTGTGGTTGGTAGAAAAAAGTAGATGGATTTTTGTAATTTGTATAGGGGTAGAAATGGTATGAAATAATGAGATGAGATTGAGATAATGAGATGAGATGGGATGAGATGATAGGTGTTTGGTTGTGTTTTGATTGAAATAATATTGAGATGAGATGATATTGGGAAGTGTGATATGGTATTGGAAATTGTGAGGATGAGAAAATTTTGGATTGAGGGTTAGGGGTCAATCCAAATCCAAGTGGATGAGATTATGAGCCAAAATGAAAATAATTTTCGAATTATTTTTTGACATACAATTTGGTCCATAAATTCAAACTGTACCAATTAATCAATCTCTAACATGTGTAAAAGATCATTGGGGCCTTGTAGAAAACCCCAATCATTAATAATGGGGTCTATTTATGAAATTGAACGACAAAAAAATAACAAATAATAGTTTGAGGACCAAATAGCAAATTAGAAAACAACACTAAATTCTAATAAAATGTGTGGTGAAAGGTTCATTTTGGTCCTAAATGTATGGCCTAATATTCATTTTGGTCCATTATTTTAATAAATGTTAAAATTGGTCCTAAATGTTAGCAAAATGATTAATGGTGGACCAAAATGAATATTAGGGCAAACATTTAGGACCAATTTAACCCTTTAACCATTTATTTTTGAATCCAATGATTCAAGCCTGTACATACACGTGGGTCATTTTGTATTTTGTCCCTAAAAAAATATTACCGTTATTATTTAG